>MDKI01144193.1:0-33374 GCA_005239505.1 Nicotiana paniculata
GTTCTTCAATAGATGGCCTGGCCGGCGGGTTCTCTCTTTCCTCTACGTATAGTGACTCAAACTAGAGAACCTTTGTCCATACCCCTTTTTGCTCAAGTGCTAACACCTAATCTGCCAATTCTTCACCATTCATATCATCTAAATTCATCAAATATTCATCCAAAGGGTCCCCAACTGTCAGGGATGCATAATATTTTTCTGGGATCACATTCACAGCATCAATAAGAGAGCAGTTGGCAAACTCGCTAGGTCGCCTCATAGACTTCTGCACGTTGAAAGTGATTTCTTCATCATTGAGCCTCATATTAAGTTCACCAGTCTCACAATCGATAAGAGCTCTGCCTGTGGCCAAAAATGGCCTTCCCAAGATTATGGGAATTTTCTCATCCACTTTTCAGTCTCATATCACAAAATCAGCAGGAATACAAACTTCCCCACTTGCACCAATACATCATCCAAAATACCCGACGGTCTCTTCACCGTCCTATCAGTAGGTTGTAGCAGCATGGAGGTGGGCCTGGCTCTACCAATCCCCAGTCTTTTATATATGGATAGCGGCATCAGATTAATGATGGCCCGTAAGTCACATAGACATTTGTCGAAAGCTAAGTTGCCAATGGTACAAGGAATTGTAAAACTCCCTGGATCAGACAACTTTTCAGCAATAGGGCGTGTCAGCACCGCACTACAAGTCTGAGTAAGGGTGACAATTGCTAGATCTTGGAAGTCAACTTTTCTGGACATCAATTCCTTCATCCTTTTTTGTATTTGGCCAGCCTCTCACAGAATGGAGCTGGCGGTCTCTTTTTCCCAGTGATTTGGGACTTTTCTTTCTCATCCACCACCTCAACTACCGGCTTCTGGGCTATCTCCACTTCAATAATACCGGCACGACTGTCGGAATTCCAGTTTAATTGCCATAAAATGCAAAAAATGTAACTTGATCATTTCGAAGCATTGGTTATAGTTCCTTGGGTCATATTTAATGTCGCGGACAAATATCATACGACCCGGTACCGGCTCCGTACCAAGACGCCCGACATGGACCATGGCAGGCGATAATACAGGCACGACTTGCGGAATTCCAGTTTAATTGCCATAAAATGCCAAAAAATGTAACTTGATCATTTCGAAGCGTTGGTTATGGTTCCTTACGTCATATTTCATGTCTCGGAATAATGAGATTCAGTACCCACTCCGTACCAAGGAGTCCGACCTGGACCACGACAGGCAATAATACCGGCATGACTGACGCAATTCCACTTTAATTGCCATTAAATGCAAAAAAATGTAACTTGATCATTTCGAAGTGTTGGTTATGGTTCCTTGGGTCATATTTGATATCTCGGACAAATATCATGCGATCCGGTACCGATTCCATACTAGGCGTCCGGCCTGGACCATGGTAGGCGATAATACATGCACGACTGATGGAATTCCAGTTTAATTAACATAAAATGCCAAAAAATGTAACTTGATCATTTCGAAGCGTTGGATATGGTTCCTTGGGTCGTATTTGATGTTCCGGAAAAATATCAGGTGATTCGGTAACGGCTCCGTACCAAGGTGTCCGGCCTGGACCATGGCAGGCAATAGTAGAGGCACGACTGGCGAAATTCCAGTTTAATTGCCATAAAATGCCAAAAAAATAACTTGATAATTTCGAAGCTTTGGTTATGGTTCCTTGTGTTGTATTTGATGTCCTAAACAAATATCATGATATCCGGTTCTGGCTCCGTACCAAGGTGTCCGGCCTGGACCATGGATGGCGATAATACAGGCACGATTGGCTGAATTCCAGTTTAATTGCCATAAAATGCAAAAAATGTAACTTGATCATTTCGAAGCATTGATTATGGTTCCTTGGGTCATATTTGATGTCCCGGATAAATATCATGTAATTCGGTACCGGTTACGTACCATGTCGTCCGGCCTGGACCATGGCAGGCGATAATAGAGGCACGACTGACGGAATTCCAGTTTAATAGCCATAAAATGCCAAAAAATATACCTTGATTGTTTCGAAGCGTTGGTTATGGTTCCTTAGGTCATATTTGATGTCCCCGACAAATATCATGTGACCCGGTACCAGCTCCGTACCAAGCCGTCCGGCCTGGACCATGGCAAGCGATAATATAGGCATGACTGGCGAAATTCCAGTTTAATTGCCATAAAATGCCAAAAATTATAACTTGATCATTTCGAAGCATTTTTTATGGTTCTTTGGGTCTTATTTGATGTCCCGGACAAATATCATATGATCCGGTACCGGCTCCGTACCAAGGTATCCGGCCTGGACCATGGCAGGAGATAATACAGGCACGACTGGCGGAATTCCAGTTTAATTACCAAAAAATGTAACTTGATCATTCGAAGCGTTGTTTATGGTTCCTTGGGTCGTATATGATGTCCCAAAAAAATATCACACGATCCGATAACGGCTCCGTACCCAGGCGTCCGGCCTGGACCATGGCAGGCGATAATACACGCACGATTTACGGATATCCAGTTTAATTGCCATAAAATGCCAAAAAATGTAACTTGATTATTTAGAAGTGTTGGTTATGGTTCCTTGGGTCGTATTAGATGTCCCGGACAAATACCATACGATCCGGTACCGGCTCCGTGCCATGGCGTCCGGCCTGGACCATGGCAGGCGATAATACATGCACGACTTGCGGAATTCCAGTTTAATTGACATAAAATGCCAAAAAAGTAACTTGATCATTTCGAAGCGTTGGTTATGGTTACTTGGGTCGTATTTGATGTTCTGGAAAAATATCATGTGATCCGGTAACGGCTCCGTACCAAGGTGTCCGGCCTGGACCATGGCAAGCAATAACAGAGGCACGACTGGCGGAATTCCAGTTTAATTGCCATAAAATGCCAAAAAAAGTAACTTGATCATTTCGAAGCATTGATTATGGTTCCTTGGGTCATATTTGATGTCCCGGATAAATATCATGCAATTTGGTACCGGTTACATACCACGTCGTCCGGCCTGGACCATGGAAGGCGATAATACAGGCACGAATGACGGAATTCCAGTTTAATAGCCATAAAATGCCAAAAAATATACCTTGATTGTTTTGAAGAGTTGGTTATGGTTCCTTAGGTCATATTTGATGTCCCCGACAAATATCATGTGACCCGGTACCAGCTCTGTACCAAGGCGTCCGGCCTGGACCATGGCAAGCGATAATATAGGCACGACTGGCGGAATTCCAGTTTAATTGCCTTAAAATGCCAAAAAACGTAATTTGATCATTTCAAAGCGTTGGTTATGGTTCCTTGGGTCGTATTTTATGTCCTGGATAAATATCATGCGAATCGGTACCGGATTCGTATCGAGGTGTCCGACCTGGACCATGGCAGGCGATAATACATGCACGACTAGCGGAAATCCAGTTTAATTGCCATAAAATGCCAAAAAATGTAACTTGATCATTACGAAGCGTTGGTTATGGTTCCTTGGGTCGTATTTGATGTCCCGAACAAATGTCATGCGATTCGGTACCGGCTTCATATCAAGGCGTCCGTCCTGGACCATGGCAGGCGATAATAACGACACGATTGTCGGAAATCAAGTTTAATTGCCATAAAATGCCAAAATGTAACTTGATCGTTTCGAAGAGTTAGTTATGGTTCCTTAGGTCGTGTTTAATGTCCCGGAATAATATCATGCGATCCAGTACCGACACCATACCAAGGCGTCCGGCCTGGACCATGGATGGCGATAATACAGGCACGACTAGCAGAATTCCAGTTTAATATCCATAAAATGCTAAAAATATAACTTAATAATTTCAAAGGATTGGTTATGGTTCCTTGGGTCGTATTTGATGTCCAGAAAAAAAATCATGTGATCTGGTACCGACTCTGTACCAAAGCGTCTGGCCTGGATTATGGCAGGCGATAATACAAGCATGACTTGCGGAATTCCAGTTTAATTGACATAAAATGACAAAAAATGTAACTTCATTATTTCGAGGAGTTGGTTATGGTTCCTTGGGTCGTATTTAATGTCCCGGACAAATATCATGTGATCTGGTACTGGCAACGTACCAAGGCATCCGGGCTGGACCATGGTAGGCGATAATACATGCACGACTTGGCAGAATACCAGTTTAATTGCCATAAAATGCAAAAATATGTAACTTGATCATTTCTAAGAGTTGGTTATGGTTCCTTGGGTCGTGTTTGATGTCGTGGAAAAATATCATGCGATCCAGTACCAGCATCATACCAAGGCGTCCGGCATGGACCATGGATGGCGATAATACAGGCACGACTAGCGGAATTCCAGTTTAATTGACATAAAGTGCCAAAAATGTGACTTAATCATTTCGAAGCATTCGTTATGGTTCCTTGGGTCGTATTTGATGTCCCGGACAAATATCATGTGATCTGGTACTGGCTCCGTACCAAGGCCTATGGCCTGGACCATGGCAGGCGATAACACAGGCACTTCTTGCAAAATGCCAGTTTAATTGCCATAAATTGCCAAAAAATGTAACTTGATCATTTAGCAGCGTTAGTTATGGTAACTTGGGCCATATTTGATATCCCGGACAAATAACATGCTATCCGATACCGGCTCCGTACCAAGATGTCCGGCCTGGACCATGGCAGGCGATAATACAGGCACAACTGGCGGAATTCCTGTTTAATTTCAAAAAAATGTAACTTGATCATCTCGAAGCATTTTTTATGGTTCCTTGGGTCGTATATAATGTCATAGAAAAATATCATACGATCCGGTAACGGCTCCATACCAAGGCGTCCGGCCTAGACCATGGCAGGTGATAATATAGGCACGACAAGCGAAATTCCATTTTAATTGCCATAAAATGCCAAAAAATATAACTTGATCATTTCAAAGGTTTGGTTATGGTTTCATGGGTAGTATTTGATGTCCCGGACAAATATCATGCGATCCAGTATTGGCTCCGTACCAAGGCGTCCGGCCTGGACCGTGGCAGGCGATAATACATGCACTTCTGGCAGAATGCCAGTTTAATTGCCATAAAATGCCAAAAAATGTAACTTGATCATTTCGAAGCGTTGGCTCTGGTTCCTTGGGTCGTATTTGATTTCCCGTAAAAATATCATGGGGATCTGGTACCAACTCCATACCAAGGCGTCCGGCCTAGACTAAGGCAGACGATAATATAGGCACAACTTGCGAAATTCCAGTTTAATTGACATAAAATGCCAAAAAATGTAACTTGATCATTTTGAAGCGTTGGTTATGGTTCCTTGGGTCGTATTTGATATTCCGAACAAATATCATGCGATCCGGTACTGGCTTTGTACCAAGGCGTCCGGCCTGGACTATGGCAGGCGATAATACATGCACGACTTGCGGAATTCCAGTTTAATTGACATAAAATGCCAAAAAATGTAACTTGATCATTTTAAAGTGATGGTTATGGTTCCTATGGTCGTATTTGATGTCCCAAAAAAATATCATGTGATCCGGTACCGACTCCGTACCAAGGCCTCCGGCCTGGACCATAGCAGGCGATAATACATGCACGACTTGCGGAATTCCAGTTTATTTGACATAAAATGCGAAAAAATATAACTTGATCATTTCGAAGCGTTGGCTATGGTTCCTTGGGTCGTATTTTATGTCCCGGTCAAATAACATGCTATCCAATACCGGCCCCGTACCAAGGCGTCCGACCTTGACCATGGCAGGTGATAATACATGCACGATTGGTGGAATTACAGTTTAATTGCCATAAAATTCCAAAAAATGTAAGTTTATCATTTCGAAGCGTTGATTATGGTTTCTTGGATCGTATATGATGTCTCGGACAAATATCATACGATACGGTGCCGGCTACGTACCAAGGCGTCTGACCTGGACCATGGCAGGCGATAATACAGGCACGACTAGCTGAATTCCAGTTTAATTTCTATAAAATGCCAAAAAAATGTAAATTGATCATTTCGAAGCGTTGGTTATGGTTCCTTGGGTCATATTTTATGTCCCAGAAATATCATGCGATCTGGTACCAGCTCCGTACCAAGGCGTCCTGCCTGGACCATGGCAGGGATAATATAGGCACGACTAGCAAAATTCCATTTTAATTTCCATAAAATGCAAAAAGAATGTAACTTCATCATTTCGAAGCGGTATTTATGGTTCCTGGGGTAGTATTTGATATGCCGGATAAATATCATGTGATCTTGTACCGGCTCCCTACCAAGGCGTCTGGCCTGGACTATGGCAGGCGATAATACATGCACGACTTGCGGAATTCCAATTTAATTGAAATAAAATGCCAAAAAATGTAACTTGATCATTTCGAAGCGTTGGTTATGGTTCCTTGGGTCGTATTTGATGTCCCGAAAAAATATCATGCGATCCGGTACCGGCTCTGTACCAAGGCCTCTGGCCTGGACCATGGCAAGCGATAATAGAGGCATGATTGGCAGAATTCCAATTTAATTGCCATAAAATGCCAACAAATGTAACTTGATCATTTCAAAGTGTTGGTTATGGTTCCGTGGGTCGTATTTTATGTCCCGGACAAATATCATGCGATCCAGTACCGGCTCCGTACCAAGGCGTCCGGCCTGGACTATGGCAGGTGATAATACAGAAACTTCTGGCAGAATGCCAGTTTAATTGCCATAAAATGCCAAAAAATGTAACTTGATCATTTAGAAGAGTTAGTTATGGTTACTTGGGCCGTATTTGATATCCCAGAAAAATATCATGTTATCCGATAACGGCTCCGTACTAAGGCGTCCGGCCTGGACCATGGCAGGCGATAATACAGGCACGACTGGTGGAATTCCAGTTTAATTGCCATAAAATGCCAAAAAATGTAACTTGAGAATTTAGAAGCATTGAATATGGTTCCATGGGTCGTATTTGATGTCTCGTACAAATATACGGTACCAGCTCCGTACCAAGGTGCCCGGCCTGGACCATGGCAGGAGATAATACAGGCACAACTGGCAGACTTCCAATTTAATTGCCATAAACTGCCAAAAAATTTAACTTGATCATTTCGAAGCGTTGGCTATGGTTCCTTAGGTAGTATTTGATGTCCCGGACAAATATCATGGGATATGGTACCGGCTGCATACCAAGGCGTCCGACCTAGACTATGGCAGGCGATAAGACAGGCACGACTTGCAGAATTCTAGTTTAATTGACATAAAATGCCAAAAAACGTAACTTGATCATTTCGAAGCGGTGTTTATGGTTCCTTGAGTCGTATTTGATGTCCCGGAAAAATATCATACAATCCGATACCGGCTCCGTACCAAGGCCTCTGGCCTGGACCATGGCAGGCGATAATACAGGCACGACTTGCAGAATTCTAGTTTAATTGCCATAAAATGCCAAAAAATATAACTAGATCATTTAGAAGCATTGGTTATGGTTCCTTGGTTCGTATTAGATGTCCCGGACAAATATCATGCGATCCGGTACCGGTTTCGTGCCACGGCGTCTGGCCTGGACCATGGTCGGCGATAATACAGGCACAACGAGCGGAATTCCAGTTTAATTGCCATAAAATGCCAAAAAATGTAATTTGATCATTTCGAAGCATTAGTTATGGTTCATTGGGTCGTATTTGATGTCCCGGACAAATATCATGCTATCCGATATCCGGCCTGGACCATGGCAGGCGATAATACAGGCACGACTTGCGGAATTCCAATTTAATTGCCATAAAATGCCAAAAAAATGTAACTTTATCATTTCAAAGCGTTTGTTATGGTTAATTGGGTCGTATTTAATGTCCCGAAAAAATATCATGCGATCTTGTACCGGCTCCGTACCAAGGCCTCCGGCCTGGACCATGGCAGGCGATAATACGGGCACGACTAGCAGAATTCCAGTTTATTTGCCTTAAAATGCCAAAAATGTAACCTGATCATTTCGAAGCATTGGTTATGGTTCCTTGGATCGTATTTGATGTCCCGAAAAAATATCGTGCCATCCGGTACCGGCTCCGTACCAAGGCCTCCGGCCTGGACCATGAAGACGATAATACATGCACGACTGGTGAAATTCCAATTTAATTTCCATAAAATGCCAAAAAATGTAACTTGATCATTTCAAAGCATTGGTTATGGTTCCTTGGATCGTATTTAATATCACGGACAAATATCATGTGATCCGGTACCGTCTCCTTACCAAGGCGTCCGGCCTGGACCATGGCAGGCGATAATACAGGCACTTCCCGTAGAATGCAAGTTTAATTGCCATAAAATTCAAAAAAAAATGTAACTTGATCATTTTGAAGCGTTAGTTATGGTTCCTTGGGTCGTATTTGATGTCCCGGACAACTATCATGCTATCCGATACCGGCTCCGTACCAAGGCGTCCGGCCTACACCGTGGCAGGCGGTATTATAGGCATGACTGCCGAAGTTCCAATTCAATTGCCATAAAATGCAAAAAAATGTAACTTGATCATTTCGAAGCGTTGCCTATGGTTCCTTGAGTAGTATTGGATGTCCCGGACAAATATAATGTGATCTAGTATTGACTTCGTACCAAGGCGTCCGGCCTAGACTATGGTAGGCGATAATACAGGCACGACCTGCGGAATTCTAGTTTAATTGACATAAAATGCGAAAAAATGTAATTTTATCATTTCGAGGCGTTGGCTATGGTTCCTTGGGTTGTATTTTATGTCCCGAACAAATATCATGCTATCCAATACCGGCCGTGTACCAAGGCGTCCGACCTTGACCATGGCAGGCGATAATACATTCACGATTGGTGGAATTACAGTTTAATTGCCATAAAATGCCAAAAAATGTAAGTTTATCATTTCGAAGCGTTGATTATGGTTCCTTGGATCATATATGATGTCTCGGACAAATATCATGCGATACGGTACCGGCTCCGTACCAAGGCGTCCGGCCTGGACCATAGCAGGCGATAATACAAGCATGACTAGCGGAATTCCAGTTTAATTTCTATAAAATGCCAAAAAATGTAAATTGATCATTTCGAAGCATTGGTTATTGTTCCTTGGGTCATATTTTATGTCCCGGAAATATCATGCGATCCGGTACCGGCTCCGTACTAAGGCGTCCTGCCTGGACCATGGCAGGCGATAATATAGGCACGACTAGCAAAAATCCATTTTAATTGCCATAAAATGCAAAAAGAATGTAACTTCATCATTTCAAAGCGTTAGTTATGGTTCCTTGGTTCGTATTTGATGTCCCGGATAAATATCATGTGATCTGGTACCGGCTCCCTACCAAGGTGTCTGGCCTGGACTATGGAAGGAGATAATACATGCACGACTCGCGGAATTCCAATTTAATTGAAATAAAATGCCAAAAAATGTAACTTGATCATTTCGAAGCGTTGGTTATGGTTCCTTGGGTTGTATTTGATGTCCCGAAAAATTATCATGTGATCCGGTACCAGCTCTGTACCAAGGCCTCTGGCCTGGACAATGGCAAGCGATAACAGAGGCACGATTGGCGGAATTCCAATTTAATATCCATAAAATGCCAAAAAATGTAACTTGATCATTTCAAAGCGTTGGTTATGGTTCCGTTGGTCGTATTTGATGTCCCGGACAAATATCATGTGATCCAGTACCGGCTCCGTACCAAGGCGTCCGGCTTGGACCATGGCAGGTGATAATACAGGCAGTTCTGGCAGTATGCCAGTTTAATTGCCATAAAATGCCAAAAAATGTAACTTGATCATTTAGAAGAGTTAGTTATGGTTACTTGGGCCGTATTTGATGTCCTAGACAAATATCATGTTATCCAATATCGGCTCCGTACCAAGGCGTCCGGCCTGGACCATGGCAGGTGATAATACAGGCACTTCTGGCAGAATGCCAGTTTAATTGCCATAAAATGCCAAAAAATGTAACTTGATCATTTATAAGAGTTGGTTATGGTTACTTGGGCCGTATTTGATGTCCCAGAAAAATATCATGTTATCCGATACCGGATCCGTACCAAGGCGTCCGGCCAAGACCGTGGCAGGAGATAATACAGGCACAACTGACAGACTTCCAATTTAATTGCCATAAACTGCCAAAAAATTTAACTTGATCATTTCGAAGCGTTGGCTATGGTTCCTTAGGTCGTATTTGATGTCCTGGAAAAATATCATGGGATATGGTACCGGCTCCATACCAAGGCGTCCGGCCTAGACTATGGCAGGCGATAAGACAGGCACGACTTGCGGAATTCCAGTTTAATTGACATAAAATGCCAAAAAATGTAACTTGATCATTTCGAAGCGGTGGTTATGGTTCCTTGGGTCGTATTTGATGTCCCGGAAAAATATCATGCGATCCGGTACCGGCACCGTACCAAGGCCTCTAGCCTGGACCATGGCAGGCGATAATACAGGCACGACTTGCCGAATTCTAGTTTAATTGCCATAAAATGCAAAAAAATGTAACTAGATCATTTAGAAGCATTGGTTATGTTTCCTTGGTTTGTATTAGATGTCCCGGACAAATATCATGTGATCTAGTATCGGTTCCGTGCCACGGCGTCCGGCCTGGACCAGGGCAGGCGATAATATAGGCACGACTGGCGGAATTCCAGTAATTGCCATAAAATGCCAAAAAATGTAACTTGATCATTTCGAAGCGTTGTTTATGGTTCCTTGGGTCATATATGATGTCCCAAAAAAATATTATACGATCTGGTACCGGCTCCGTACCAAGGTGTCTGGCCCTGACCATGGCAGGCGATAATACACGCACGATTGCGGAATTCCAGTTTAATTGCCATAAAATGCCAAAAAATGTAACTTGATAATTTAGAAGCATTGGTTATGGTTCCTTGGTTCTTATTAGATGTCCTTGAAAAATAACATGTGATACAGTACCGGCTCCGTGTCAAGGCGTCCGGCCTGGACTATGGCAGGCGATAATATAGGCACGACTGGCAGAATTCCAGTTTAAGTGCCATAAAATGCCAAAAAATGTAACTTGATCATTTCGAAGCGTTGGTTATGGTTCCTTGGGTCGTATTTGATGTCCCGAACAAATATCATGCAATCCAGTATCGACTTTGTACCAAGGCGTCCGACCTGGACTATGGCAGGCGATAATACATGCAGGACTTGCGGAATTCCAGTTTAATTGCCATAAAATGCCAAAAAATGTAAATTGATCATTTCGAAGAGTTGGTTATAGTTCCTTAGGTCGTTTTTGATGTCCCGGGAAAATATCATGCGATCTGGTACCGGCTCCGTACTAAGGCCTCCGGCCTAGACCATGGCAGGCGATAATACGGGCACGACTAGCGGAATTCCAGTTTAATTGACATAAAATGCCAAAAATGTAACTTTATCATTTCGAAGCATTGGTTATGCTTCCTTGGGTCGTATTTGATTCTCTGAAAAAATATCATGCGATCCAATACCGGCTCCGTACCAAGGCCTCTGGCCTGGACCATGGCAAGCGATAATGCAGGCACGACTGGCGGAATTACAATTTAATAGCCATAAAATGCCAAAAAATGTAACTGAATCATTTCGAAACGTTGGTTATGGTTCCTTGGCTCGTATTTAATGTTTCGAACAAATATCATGTGATCCAGAACTGGATCCGTACCAAAGCGCCCGACCTGGACCATGGCAGGCGATAATACAGGCACAACTGGCGCTATTCCAGTTTAATTGGCATAAAATGTCAAAAATTATAACTTGATCATTTCGAAGCATTTTTTATGGTTCTTTGGGTCTTATTTGATGTCCCGGACAAATATCATATGATCCGGTACCGGCTCCGTACCAAGGTATCCGGCCTGGACCATGAAAGGCGATAATACATGCACGACTTGCGGAATTCCAGTTTAATTGCCATAAAATGCCAAAAAATGTAACTTGATCATTTCTAAGTTTTGGTTATGGTTCCTTGGGTCGTATTTGATGTCCCAAAAAATATCATGTGATCCGTTAACGCCTTTGTACAAAGGCGTCCGGCCTGTACTATGGCAGGCGATTATATGCACGACTTGCGAAATTCCATTTTAATTTACATAAAATGCCAAAAAATATAACTTGAACATTTTGAAGCGTTGGTTATGGTTCCTTGGGTCGTATTTGATGTCCAGAAAAAATATCATGCGATCCGGTACCGGCTCCGTACCAAGGCCTCCGGCCTGGACCATGGCAGGCGATAATACGGGCACAACTGGCGAAATTCCAGTTTAATTGCCATAAATTGCCAAAAATGTAACTTCATCATTTCGAAGCATTGGCTATGCTTCCTTGGGTCGTATTTGATGTCCCGAAATAATATCATGCGATCCGATACCGGCTCCGTACCAAGGCCTCTGGCCTGGACCATGGCAGGCGATAATGTAGGTACGATTGGCGTAATTCCAAGTTAATGTCCATAAAATTCCAAAAATGTAACTTGATCATTTTAAAGTGTTGGTTATGGTTCCTTGGGTCGTATTTAATGTCCCGGAAAAATATCATGCGATCCGGTACCGGATCCGTACCAAGGCGTCCAGCCTGGACCATGGCAGGCGATAATACAGGCACGACTGGCGCAATTCCAGTTTAATTGCCATAAAATGCCAAAAAATGTAACTTGATCATTTCGAAGAGTTTGTTATGGTTCCTTGGGTCGTATTTGATGTCCCGGACAAATATCATGCGATGCGATACAGGCTCCGTACCAAGGCATCCGGCCTGGACCATGGCAGGCGATAATACATGCACGACTGGCAAAATTCGAATATAATTGCCATAAAATGCCAAAAAATGTAACTTGATCATTTCGAAGCGTTGGTTATGGTTTCTTGGGTCGTATTTGATGTCCCGGAGAAATATCATGTGATCCGGTACCGGCTCCGTACCAAAGCGTCCGGCCTGGACCATGGTAGGCGATAATACAGGCACGACTTGCGGAATTCCAGTTTAATTGCCATAAAATGTTAAAAAATGTAACTTTATCATTTCGAAGCCTTGGTTATGGTTCCTTGGGTCATATTTGATGTCCCGGAAAAATATCATGTGATCTGGTACCGGCTCCGTACCAAGGCGTCTGGCCTGGACCATGGCAAGCGATAATAGAGGCACGATTGGCGAAATTCCAATTTAATTGCCATAAAATGCCAAAAAATGTAACTTGATCATTTCGAAGCGTTGGTTATGGTTCCTTGGGTCGTATTTGATGTCCCGAAAAAATATCACCGGCTCCGTACCACGACCTCTGGCCTGGACCATGGCAAGCGATAATAGAGGCACGATTGGCGAAATTCCAATTTAATTGCCATAAAATGCCAAAAAATGTAACTTGATCATTTCTAAGTGTTTGTTATGGTTCCTTGGGTCATATTTGATGTCCCGGAAAAATATCATGCGTTTCGGTACCGGTTCCGTACCAAGGCGTCCCGCCTGAACTATGGCAGGCGTTAATACATGCACGACTGGAGGAATTCCAGTTTAATTGCCATAAAATGTCAAAAACTGTAACTTGATCATTTCGAAGCGTTTGTTATGGTTCCTTGGGTCGTATTTGATGTCCCTGTCAAATATCATGCGATCCGGTACCGGTTCCGTACCAAGGCCTCCGGCCTGGACCATGGCAGGCGATAATACGGGCACGACTGGCGAAATTCCAATTTAATTGCCATAAAATGCCAAAAGTGTAACTTGATCATTTCGAAGCATTGGTATGGTTCCTTGGGTCCTATTTGATGTCCCGAAAAAATATCATGCGATCAGGTACCGGCTGCGTACCAAGGCCTCTGGCCTGGAATATGGCAGGCAATAATGCAGGCACGACTGACGGAATTCCAGTTTAATTGCCATTAAATGCCAAAAAGTGTAACTTGATCATTTCGAAGCATTGGTTATGGTTCCTTGGGAAATATTTGTGTCCTGGACAAATATAATGTTATCCAATACCGGCTCTATTCCAAGGCGTCCGACCTGGACCATGGCAGGTGATAATACAGGCATGACTTGCGGAATTCCACTTTAATTGCCATAAAATGCCAAAAAATGTAACTTGATCATTTCGAAGCGTTTGTTATGGTTCCTTGGGACGTATTTGATTTCCAGGATAAATATCATGTGATCCGATACCAGCGCCATTCCAAGGCGTTCGACCTGGACCATGGCAGGCGATAATACAGGCAAGACTTGCGGAATTCCACTTTAATTGCCATAAAATGCCAAAAAATGTAACTTGATCATTTCGAAGTGTTGGTTATGGTTCCTTGGGTCATATTTGATGTCCCGAACAAATATCATGCAATCCAGTACCGGCTTTGTACCAAGGCGTCCGGCCTGGACTATGGCAGGCGATAATACATGCAGGACTTGCGGAATTCCAGTTTAATTGCCATAAAATGCCAAAACATGTAAATTGATCATTTCGAAGCGTTCGTTATAGTTCCTTGGGTCGTATTTGGTGTCCCGGAAAAATATCATGCGATCTGGTACCGTCTCCATACTAAGGCCCCTGGCCTGGACCATGGCAGGCGATAATACGGGCACGAATAGCGGAATTCCAGTTTAATTGACATAAAATGCCAAAAATGTACTTTTATCATTTCGAAGTGTTGGTTATGCTTCCTTGGGTCGTATTTGATGTCCCGAAAAAATATCATGCGATCCAGTACCGGCTTTGTACCAAGGCGTCCGCTCTGGACTATGGCAGGCGATAATACATGCACAACTTGCGAAATTCCAGTTTAATTGAAATAAAATGCAAAAAATGTAACTTGATCATTTCGAAGCGTTGGTTATGGTTCGTTGGGTCGTATTTGATGTCCCGAAAAAATATCACCGGCTCCGTACCACGACCTCTGGCCTGGACCATGGCAAGCAATAATAGAGGCACGATTGGCGGAATTCCAATTTAATTGCCATAAAATGCCAAAAAATGTAACTTGATCATTTCTAAGTGTTTGTTATGGTTCCTTGGGTAATATTTGATGTCCCGGAAAAATATCATGCGATCCGGTACCGGCTCCGTACCAAGGCGTCCCGCCTGAACTATGGCAGGCGATAATACATGCACGACTGGCGGAATTCCAGTTTAATTGCCATAAAATGTCAAAAACTGTAACTTGATCATTTCAAAGCGTTTGTTATGGTTACTTGGGTCGTATTTGATGTCCCGGTAAAACATCATGCGATCCGGTACCGGCTCTGTACCAAGGCCCGGCCTGGACCATGGCAGGCGATAATACGGGCACGACTGGCGAAATTCCAGTTTAATTGCCATAAAATGCCAAAAATGTAACTTGATCATTTCGAAGCATTGGTTATGGTTCCTTGGGTCTTATTTGATGTCCCGAAAAAATATCATGCGATCCGGTACCGGCTGCGTACCAAGGCCTCTGGCCTGGACCATGGCAGGCGATAATGTAGGCACGATTGGCGGAATTCCAAGTTGATGTCCTCGACAAATATAATGTTATCCAATACCGGCTCCATTCCAAGGCGTCCGACCTGAACCATGGCAGGTGATAATACAGGCACGACTTGCGGAATTCCACTTTAATTGCCATAAAATGCCAAAAAATGTAACTTGATCATTTCTAAGCGTTTGTTATGGTTCCTTGGGATGTATTTGATGTCCAGGATAAATGTCATGTGATCCGATACCTGCGCCATTCCAAGGCGTTCGAACTGGACCATGGCAGGCTATAATACAGGGACGACTAGCGGAATTTCAGTTTCATTGTCGTAAAATGCCAAAAAATGTAACTTGATCATTTCTAAGCGTTTGTTATGGTTCCTTGGGATGTATTTGATGTCCAGGATAAATATCATGTGATCCGATACCTGCGCCATTCCAAGGCGTTCGAACTGGACCATGGCAGGCTATAATACAGGCAAGACTTGCGGAATTCCACTTTAATTGCCATAAAATGCCAAAAAATGTCACTTGATCATTTCGAAGCATTTGTTATTGTTACTTGGGTCGTATTTAATATCCCATAAAAATATCACGCGATCCGGTACCGGCTCCGTACCAAGGCCTCCGGCCTGGACCATGGCAGGCGATAATACGGGCACGACTGGCGGAATTCCAGTTTAATTGCCATAAAATGCCGAAAATATAACTTGATCATTTCAAAGCGTTGGTTATGGTTCCTTGGGACGTATTTGATGTCCAGGATAAATATGATGTGATCCGATAACAACTCCATTCCAAGGCGTCCGACCTGGACCATGGCAGGCGATAATACAGGCACGACTGGCGGAATTCCACTTTAATTGCCATAAAATACCAAAAAATGTAACTTGATCATTTCGAAGCGTTTGTTATGGTTACTTGGGTCGTATTTAATATCCCAGAAAAATATCACGCGATTCGGTATCGGCTCCGTACCAAGGCCTCCGGCCTGGACCATGGCAGGCGATAATACACGCACGATTGGCGGAATTCCAGTTTAATTGCCATAAAAAGCCAAAAAAAATAACTTGATCATTTCGAAGCGTTGTTGATGGTTCCTTGGGTCATATTTGATATCCCAGACAAATATCATGTGATCCGGTACCAGCTCCGTACCAAGGCGTCCGGCCTGGACCATGGCAGGCGACAATACATGCACGACTAACGGAATTCCCATTTAATTACCGTAAAATGCCAAAAAATGAAACTTGATCATTTCGAAGTGGTTGTTATGGTTCCTTGGGTCGTACTTGATTTCCTAGACAAATATAATGAGATCCGGTACCGGCTTCGTACCAAGGCGTCCGGCCTGGACCATGGCATGCTATAATACATGCACGATTAACAGAATTCCAGTTTAATTGCCATAAAATGCCAAAAAATGTAATTTAATCATTTCGAAGCATTAGTTATGGTTCTGTGGGTTGTATTTGATGTCCTGGAGAAATATCATGCGATCCGGTACTGGCTCCGTACCAAGGCGTCCGGCCTGGTCCATGGCAAGCGATAATAGAGGCACAACTGGCGTAATTCCAGTTTAATTTCCATTAAATGCCAAAAATGTAACTTGATTATTTCGAAGCATTGGTGATGGTTCATTGGGTCATATTTAATATCCCGGACAAATATGGTAGTGGCTCCATACCTAGTCGTTCGGCCTGGACCATGGCAGATGATAATACAGGCACGACTGTCGGAGTACCATTTTAATTGACATAAAATGCCAAAAATATAACTTGATCATTTCAAAGCGTTGGTCATGGTTCTGTGGGTCGTATTTGATGTGCCAGACAAATATCATGAGATTCGGTACCGGATCCGTACCAAAGCGTCTGACCTGGACCATGGCAGGAGATAATACAGGCACGACTGGCGGAATTCCAGCTTAATTACCATAAAATGCCAAAAAATGTAACTTGCTCATTTTGAAGCGTTGGTTATGGTTCCTTGGGTCATCTTTGATATACCGGAGAAATATCATGTGATCCGGTACTGGCTCCGTACCAAGGCGTCCGGCCTGGACCATGGCAGGTGATAATACATGCACGACTCACGGAATTCCAGTTTAATTGCCATAAAATGCCAAAAAATGTAACTTGATAATTTCTAAGTGTTGGTTATAGTTCCTTGGGTCGTATTTGATGTCCCGAAAAAAAATCATGAGATCCGGTAGCGGCTCCGTACCAAGGCGTCCGGCCTGGGCCATGGCAGGCGATAATAAAGGCACGACTGGCAGAATTCCAGTTTAATTGCCATAAAATGCCAAAAAATGTAACTTGATCATTTCGAAGCGTTGGTTATGGTTCCTTGGATCGTATTTGATGTCCCGAAAAAATATCATGATATCCGGTACCGGCTCCGTACCAAGGCGCCCGGCCTGGACCATGGCAGGCGATTATACAGGCACGACTGGCGGAATTCTAGTTTAATCGCCATAAAATGCCAAAAAATGTAACTTGATCATTTCGAAGCGTTGGTTATGGTTCCTTGGGTCATATTTAATGTCCCAGACAAATATCATGCGACCCGGTACTGTCTTCGTACGAAGGTGTCTGGCCTGGAATATGGCAGGCAATAATACATGCACGACTGGCGGAATTCCAGTTTAATTGCCATAAAATGCCAAAATATGTAACTTGATCATTTCGAAGTGTTGGTTATGGTTCCTTGGGTCATATTTGATATCCCGGACAAATATCATACGATCCGGTCCCAGCTCCATACCAAGGCATCCGGCCTGGACCATGGCAGGGGATAATACATGCACGACTGACGGAATTCCAGTTTAATTGTCATAAAATGCCAAAAAATGTAACTTGATAATTTCGAAGCGTTGGTTATGGTTCCTTGGGTCATATTTGATATCCCGGACAAATATCATGCAATCCGGTACCGGCTCCGTACCAAGGTGTCCCGCCTGGACCATAGCAGGCAATAATACATGCACGACTGGCGAAATTCAAGTCTAATAGACATAGAATGCCAAAAAATGTAACTTGATCATTTTGAAGTGTTGGTTATGGTTCCTTGGGTCGTATTTTATGTTCCAGAGAAATATCATGCGATCGGGTACTCGCTCCGTACCAAGGCGTCTGGCCTGGACCATGGCAGGCGATTATATAGGCACGATTGGCGGAATTCCAGTTTAATTGCCAAAAAATGCCAAAAAATGTAACTTGATCATTTCTAAGTATTTGTTATGGTTCCTTCAGTCATATTTTATGTCCCGGACAAATATCATGGGATTCAGTACCGGCTCCGTGCCAAGGCGTCCGACCTGGATCATGGTAGGCGATAATACAGGCACGACTGGCGGAATTCCAGTTTAATTGCCATAAAATGCCAAAAAATGTAACTTGATTATTTCGATGCCTTGGTTAATGTTCCTTGGTTCATATTTAATGTCCTAGACAAAAATAATGTGATCCGGTACCGGCTCCATACCAAGGCATCTGGCCTGGACCATTGCAGGCGATAATACATGCACGACTGGCGGAATTCCAGTTTAATTGCCATAAAATGCCAAAAAATGTAACTTGATCATTTCAAAGCGTTGGTTATGGTTCCTTGGTTCGTATTTGATGTCCCTGACAAATATCATGATATCTGCTACCGGCTCCGTACCAAGGCGTCCGGTCTGGAGCATGGCAGGTGATAATACAAGCACGAGTGGCGGAATTCCAGTTTAATTACCGTAAAATGCCAAAAATGTAACTTGATCATTTTGAAGCGTTGGTTATGGTTCCTTGGGTTGTATTTGATTTCCCGGAGAAATATTATGTGATGCGGTACCGGCTCCGTACCAAGCGTCCGACCTTGACTAATGTAGGAAATAGTACTGGCAAGGCTGGCGGATTTCCAATTTAATTGCCATAAAATTCCAAAAAATGTAACTTGATCATTTCGAAGCGTTGGTTATGAATCCTTGGGTTGTATTTGATGTCCCGTACAAATATCATGTCATTCGGTGCCGACTATGTACCAAGGCGTCCGGCCTGGACCATGGAAGGCGATAATGCAGGCACGACTTGGCGAAATTCTAGTTTAATTGCCATAAAATTCCAATAAATGTAACTTGATCCTTTCGAAGAGTTGGTTATGGTTTCTTCGGTTGTATTTGATGTCCCGGAAAAATATCACGCGATCCGGTACCGGATCCATAACAAGGAGTCTAGCCTGGACCATGGATGGCGATAATACAGGCACGACTATCTAAATTCCAGTTTAATTGCCAGAAAATTCCAAAAAATGTAACTTGATCATTTCGAAGTTTTGGTTATGGTTCCTTGGTTTATATTTGATGTCCCGGACAAATATCATGTGATTTGGTACCGGCTATGTACCACGGCGTCCGGCCTGGACCATAGCAGGCGATAATACATGCACGACTTGGCGGAATTCCAATTTAATTACAATAAATGCAAAAAAAATGTAACTTGATCATTTCGAAGTTTTGGTTATGGTTCCTTGGGTCATATGTGATGTCCCGGACAAATATCATGCGATTCGGTACCGGCTACGTACCACGGCGTCCGGCCTGGACCATGGCAGGCGATAATACAAGCACGAATTGGCGGAATTCCAGTTTAATTGCCAGAAAATTCCAAAAAATGTAACTTGATCATTGCAAAGAGTTGGTTATGGTTCCTTGGGTTGCATATGATTTCCCGAAAAAAGATCATGTGATCCGGTACAGGCTCCATACCAAGGCGTCCGGCCTAGACCATGGATGGCGACAATACATGCACGATTGGCGGAATTACAGTTTAATTGCCATAAAATTCCAAAAAATGTAACTTGATCATTTCGAAGCGTTGGTTATGGTTCCTTGGGTCATATTTAATGTCCCAGAAAAATATCATGCGACCCGCACCAACTTCGTACCAAAGTGTCTGGCATGGACCATGGCAGGCGATAATACAGGCATGACTGGCGGAATTCCAGTTTAATTACCATAAAATGCCAAAAAAGTTAACTTGATCATTTCAAAGCGTTGGTTATGGTTACTTGGGTCGTATTTGATGTCCCGGACAAATATCATGAGATCCGGTACCGGCTCCATACCAAGGCGTCTGGCCTAGACCATGGCAGGTGATAATACATGCACGACTAGCGGACTTCCAGTTTAATTACCATAAAATGCCAAAAAATGTAATTTGATCATTTCGAAGCAGTTGGTTATGGTTCCGTGGGTAGTATTTGATGTCCTGGAGAAATATCATGCGATCCGGTACCGGCTCTGTACCAAGGCGTCCGGCCTGGACCATGGCAGGCGCTAATACAGGCACGACTGGCGGAATTCCAATTTAATTGCCATAAAATGCCAAAAAATGTAACTTGATCATTTCGAAGCATTTGTTATGGTTTCTTGGGTCGTATTTGATGTCTAGGACATATATCATGTGATCCGGTACCGGCTCCATAACAAGGCCTCCGGCCTGGACCATGGCAGGCGCTAATACAGGCACGACTGGCGGAATTCCAATTTAATTGCCATAAAATGCCAAAAAATGTAATTTGATCATTTTGAAGCGTTGGTTATGGTTCCTTGGGTCATATTTAATGTCCCGGACAAATATCATGTGACCCGATAGCGGCTCCTTACGAAGGCGTCTGGCCTGGACCATGGTAGGCGATAATACAGGCACGAGTTTCCGAATTCGTGTTTAATTGCCATAAAATGCCAAAAAATGTAACTTGATCATTTCAAAGAGTTAGTTATGGTTCCTTGGGTCATATTTTATATCACAGACAAATATCATGTGATCCGGTACCGACTCCGTACCAAGGTGTCCGGCCTGGACCATGGCAGGCAAAAATATATGCGCGACTGAGAGAATTCCAGTTTAATTGCCAAAAAATGTAACTTGATAATTTTAAAGCGTTGGTTATGGTTCCTTTGGTCGTATTTGATGTCCTGGAAAATATAATGTGATCCAGTAACAGCTCCGTACGACGGCCGGCCTGGACCATGGCAGGCGATAGTACAGGGACGACTGGCGGAATTACAGTTTAATTGCCATAAAATGCCAAAATATGTAACTTGATCATTTCGAAGCGTTGGTTATGGTTCCTTGTATCATATTTGATGCTCAAAAAAATATCATGAGATTCGGTACCGGCTCCGTAACAAGAAGTCCGACCTGGACCACGGCAGGCGATAATAGAGGCATGACTGGCGCAATTCCAGTTTAATTGCCATAAAATGCCAAAAAATGTAACTTGATCATTTCAAAGTTTTGGGTATGGTTACTTGGGTCATATTTGATGTACCGAACTAATATCATGCGATTCGGTACCGGCTACGTACCACAGCGTCTGGCCTGGACCATGGCAGGCGATAATACAGGCACGACTGCCGCAATGCCAGTTTAATTGCCATAAAATGCCAAAAAATGTAACTTGATCATTTCGAAGAGTTGATTATGGTTCCTTGGGTTGTATTTAATGTCCCAGTAAAATATCATGCAATCCAGTACCTGCTCCATACCAAGGCGTCCCGCCTGGACCATGGATGCGATAATAGAGGCACGACTGGCGGAATTCCAATTTAATTTCCATAAAATGCCAAAAAATATAACTTGATCATTTCTGTACGTTGTTTATGGATCCTTAGGTTTTATTTGATGTATCGGAGAAATATCATGTGATCCGGTACCGACTCCGTACCAAGGCGTCTGGCCTTGACTATTGCTGGCAATAATACAGGCATGATAGGCGGATTTCTAGTTTAATTGCCATAAAATGCCAAACAATCTAACTTGATCATTTCGAAGCATTGGTTATGAATCCTTGGGGTTTATTTGATGTCCCGGACAAATATCATACGATTCGGTACCGGCTACGTACCAAGGCATCCGGCCTGGACCATGGAAGGCGATAATGCAGGCACGACTTGGCGGAATTCTAGTTTAATTGCCATAAACTGCCAAACAATCTAACGTGATCATTTCGAAGCATTGGTTATGAATCCTTGGGGTTTATTTGATGTCCCGGACAAATATCATACGATTCGGTACCGGCTACGTACCAAGGCATCCGGCCTGGACCATGGAAGGCGATAATGCAGGCACGACTTGGCGGAATTCTAGTTTAATTGCCATAAAATGCCAAAAATGTAACTTTATCCTTTCGAGGAGTTGGTTATGGTTTCTTGGGTTGTATTTTATGTCTCGGAAAAATATCACGTGATCCAGTACCGGACCCATACCAAGGCGTCCGGCCTGGACCATGGATGGCGATAATACAGGCACGACTGGCTGAATTCCAGTTTAATTGCCATAAAATGCCAAAATTGTAACTTCATCATTTCAAAGCATTGGTTATGGTTCCTTGGGTCATATTTGATGTCCCAGACAAATATCATGCGATTCGGTACCAACTACGTACCACGGCGTCCGGCCTGGACCATGGCAGGCGATAATACAGGCACGAGTTGGCGGAATTCCAGTTTAATTGCAATAAATGCCAAAAAACGTAACTTGATCATTTCGAAGTTTTGGTTATGGTTCCTTGGGTCATATTTGATTTCCCGGACAAATATCATGTGATTCGGTACCGGCTACATACCACAGCGTCCGGCCTGGACCATGGCAGGCGATAATACAGGCACGACTTGGCGGAATTCAAGTTTAATTGCCAGAAAATGACAAAAATGTAACTTGATCGTTTCGAAGAGTTGGTTATGGTTCCTTGGGTTGTATTTGATTTCCCGGAAAAATATCATGCAATCCGGTACTGGCTCCATAGCAAGGCGTCCGACATGGACCATGGATGGCGATAATACATGCACGACTGGCGGAATTACAGATTAATTGCCATAAAATGCCAAAATATGTAACTTGATAATTTAGAAGCATTGGTTATGGTTCCTTGGGTCATATTTGATGTCCCAGACAAATATCATGCAACCCAGTAACGGCTTCGTACCAAGGTGTCCGACATGGACCATGGCAGGCGATAATAAAGGTACGACAGGTAGAATTCCGGTTTAATTGCCATAAAATGCCAAAACAATTAACTTGATCATTTCGAAGCATTGGTTATGGTTCCTTGGGTCGTATTTGATGTCCCGGATAAATATCATGAGATCCGGTACCGGCTCCGTACCAAGGCATCCGGCCTAGACCATGGCAAGCGATAATACATGCACGACTGGCAGAATTCCAGTTTAATTGCCATAAAATGCCAAAAAATGTAGTTTGATCATTTCGAAACGGTTGGTTATGGTTATGTGGGTCTTATTTGATGTCCTTGAGAAATATCATGCGATCCGGTACCGGTTTTGTACCAAGGCGTCTGGCCTAGACCATGGCAGGCGATAATAAAGGCACGACAGGCAGAATTCCAGTTTAATTGCCATGAAATGCCAAAAAATGTAACTTGATCATTTCAAAGCATTGGTTATGGTTCCTTGGGTCGTATTTGATGTCCAGGAAAAAAATCATGCGATCCGGTACCGGCTCCGTAAGAGGGCGTCTGGCATGGACCATGGCAGGCGCTAATACAGGCACGACTTGCATAATTCCAGTTTAATTGCCACAAAATGCCAAAAAATGTAACTTGATCATTTTGAAGCGTTGGTTATGGTTCCTTGGGTCATAGATAATGTCCCATACAAATATCATGCGACCCTGTACCGGCTCCTTACCAAGGCGTCCGGCCTGGACCGTGGCAGGCGATAATACAGGCATGACTGTCGGAATTCCTGTTTAATTTCTATAAAATGCCAAAAAATGTAACTTGATCATTTCAAAGCGTTAGTTATGGTTCCGTGGGTCGTATTTGATGTCCTGAAAGAATGTCATGAGATCAGGTACCGGCTCCGTACCAAGGCGTCCGGGCTGGACCATGGCATGCAATAATACATGCACGACCGGCGGAATTCCAGCTTAATTGCCATAAAATGAAAAAAATGTAATTTGATCATTTCAAAGCGTTGTTTATGGTTCTGTGGGTCATAATTGATGTCCCGGAAAAATATCATGCCATCCGGTAACGGCAGTGTACCAAGGCGTCCGGCATGGACCATGGCAGGCGATAATACAGGCACGACTAGCGGAATTCCAGTTTAACTGGCATAAAATGCAAAAAAAATGTAACTTAATCATTTCGAGGCGTTGGTTATGGTTCCTTAGGTCTTATTTGATGTACCGGAGAAATATCATGTTATCCGGTACTGGCTCTGTACCAAGGTGTTCGGCCTGGACCATGACAGGCGCTAATACAGGCACGATTGGCGGAATTCCAGTTTAATTGCCATAAAATGCCAAAAAAATGTAACTTGATCATTTCTAAGCATTGGTTATGGTTCCTTGGGTCATATTTAATGTCCCGGACAAATATCATGCGACCCGGTACCGGCTCCGTACCAAGGTGTCCGGTCGGGACCATGGCAGGCGATAATACAGGCACGATTGGCGGAATTCCAATTTAATTACCATAAAATGCCAAAAAATGTAACTTGATCATTTCGAAGCGTTGGTTATGGTTTCTTGGGTTGTATTTGATGTCCCAGAAAAATATCATGCGATCCGGTATCGGCTCCATACCAAGGCGTCCGGCCTGGACCATGGTAGGCGATAATACAGGCACGACTATCGGAATTCCTATTTAATTGCTATAAAATGCCAAAAAATATAACTTCATCATTTCAAAGCGTTAGTTATGGTTGCTTGGGTCATATTTGATTTCCCGGACAAATATCATGCGATCCGATACCGGCTCTGTACCAAGGCGTCCGGCCTGGACCATGGAAGATGATAATACATGCACGACTGACGGAATTCCACTTTAATTGCCATAAAAGTCCAAAAAATGTAACTTGATCATTTTGAAGCGATGGTTATGGTTCCTTGGGTCGTATTTGATGTCCTGAAAAAATTTCATGAGATCAGGTACCGGCTCCGTACCAAGGCGTCCGAGCTGGACCATGGCATGCGATAATACATGCACGACAAGCGGAATTCCAGTTTAATTGCCATAAAATGCCAAAAAATGTAATTTGATCATTTCAAAGCGTTGTTGATGGTTCCGTGGGTCATAATTGATGTCCCAGAATAAATATCATCCCATCCGGTAACGGCTGTGTACCAAGGCGTCCGGCCTGGACCATGGTAGGCGATAATACAGGCACGACTGGCGGAATTCCAGTTTAACTGGCATAAAATGCCAAAAAATGTAACTTAATCATTTCGAGGCGTTGGTTATGGTTCCTTGGGTCTTATTTGATTTCCCGAAGAAATATCATGCGATACGGTACTGGCTCCGTACCAAGGCATGCGGCTTGGACCATGGCAGGCGATAATACATGCACGACTGACGGAATTCCAGTTTATTTACCATAAAATGTCAAAAAATGTAACTTGATCATTTCAAAGCGCTGGTTATGGTTCCTTGGGTTGTATTTGATGTCCCAGAAAAATATCATGCAATCCGGTATCGGCTCCATACCAAGGCGTGCGGGCTGGACCATGGATGGCGATAATACATTCACGACTAGCGAAATTCTAGTTTAATAGCAATAGAATGCCAAAAGATGTAACTTGATCATTTCGAATCATTGGTTATGGTTCCTTGGGTCTTATTTCATGTCCCAGGCAAAGATCATGAGATTTGGTACTGGCTCCGTACCAAGGAGTCCGACCTGGACCATGGCAGGCGATAATACAGGCATGACTGGTTGAATTCAAGTTTAATTGCCAAAAAATGCCAAAATATGTAACTTGATCATTTCGAAGCGTTGATTATGGTTCCTTGGGTCATATTTGATGTCCAGGACAAATATCATGCGATCCGGTACCGGATCCATAACAAGGCGTCCGACCTGGACCTTGGCATGCGATAGTAGAGGCACGACTAGCGGAATTCCAGTTTAATTGCCATAAAATACCAAAAAATGTAACTTGATCATTTTGAAGTGTTCGTTATGGTTCCTTGTGTCGTATTTGATGTCCCGGAGAAATATCATGCTATCCGGTACCGGCTCTATACCAAGGCATCCAGTCTGGACCATGGCAGGTGATAATACACACACGAGTGGCGGAATTCCAGATTAATTGCCATAAAATGCAAAAAAATGTAATTTGATCATTTCGAAGCATTGGTTATGGTTCCTTGGGTTGTATTTGATTTCCCAGAAAAATATCATGCGATCCGGTACCGGCTCTATACCAAGGCATCCAGTCTGGACCATGGCAGGCGATAATACAGACACGAGTGGCGGACTTCCAGTTTAATTGCCATAAAATGCAAAAAAATGTAATTTCATCATTTCGAAGCATTAGTTATGGTTCCTTGGGTTGTATTTGATTTCCCAGAAAAATATCATGCGATCCGGTATCGGCTCCATACCAAGGCGTCCGGCCTGGACCATGGATGGCGATAATACATGCACGACTAGCGGAATTCTAGTTTAATAGCAATAAAATGCCAAAAGATGTAACTTGATCATTTCGAAGCATTGGTTATGGTTCCTTGGGTCTTATTTGATGTCTCGGACAAAGATCATGAGATTTTGTACTGGCTCCGTACCAAGGAGTTCGACCTGGACCATGGCAGGAGATAATACAGGCATGACTGGCGGAATTCAAGTTTAATTGCCAAAAAATGCCAAAATATGTAACTTGATCATTTCTAAGCATTGGTTATGATTCCTTGGGTCATATTTGATGTCCAGGACAAATATCATGCGATCCGGTACCGGCTCCGTAACAAGGCGTCCGACCTGAACCATGGCAAGCGATAGTAGAGGCACGACTAGCGGAATTCCAGTTTAATTGCCATAAAGTTCCAAAAAATGTAACTTGATCATTTCGAAGCGTTGGTTATAGTTCCTTGTGTCGTATTTGATGTCCCGGAGAAATATTATGCTTTCCGGTACCGGCTCTATACCAAGGCGTCCAGTCAGGACCATGGCAGGCGATAATACAGACACGATGGGCGGAATTCTAGTTTAATTGCCATAAAATGCAAAAAAAATGTATCTTGATCATTTTGAAGTGT
This sequence comes from Nicotiana paniculata, assembly GCA_005239505.1. Classification (NCBI taxonomy): domain Eukaryota; kingdom Viridiplantae; phylum Streptophyta; class Magnoliopsida; order Solanales; family Solanaceae; genus Nicotiana; species Nicotiana paniculata. Next base: position 27,401 of record MDKI01144193.1, read on the forward strand.
TGGTTATGGTTCCTTGTGTCGTATTTGATGTCCCGGAGAAATATCATGCCACAATCCACGCTAGTCCACGCCCCGAGTCGATCAACGGACCGACTCAACACCATTACACATCCGACCGGGGCGCATCACCGGCCCCTATCTGCTTCCCTCCCGACAATTTCAAACACTCTTTTACTCTATTTTAAAATACCTTTTCATCTTTCCCTCGCGGTACTTATTCGCTATCGGTCTCTCGCCCGTATTTAGCCTTGGACGGAATTTCCAGTTTAATTGCCATAAAATGGCAAAAAATGTAACTTGATCATTTTGAGGCATTGGTTATGGTTCCTTGTGTCGTATTTGATGTCTCGGACAAAGATCATGAGATTTGTTACTGGCTCCGTACCAAGGAGTCTGGCCTGCACCATGGCAGGCGATAATACAGGCATGACTGGAAGAATTCAAGTTTAATTGCCAAAAAATGCAAAAATATGTAACTTGATCATTTTGAAGAGTTGTTTATGGTTCCTTGGGTCATATTTGATGTCTCGGATTAATATTATGCGATTTGGTACCGGCTACGTACCACGGCATCCGTCCTGGACCATGGCAGGCGATACTACTGGCACGACTGACGGAATTCCAGTTTAATTGCCATAAAAGACCAAAAATGTAACTTGACCATTTCGCAGAGTTGGTTATGGTTCCTTGGGTTTTATTTGATGTCCTAGAAAAATATCATGGGATCCGGTATCGGAACCATACCAAGGCGTCCGGCATGGACCATGGATGGCGATAATATAGGAACGACTAGCGGAATTCTAGTTTAATAGCCATAAAATCCCAAAAGATGTAACTTCATCATTTCGAAGCATTGGCTATGGTTCCTTGGGTCGTATTTGATGTCCCGAACAAATATCATGCTATCCGGTACCAGCTCTGTACCAAGGCGTCCAGTCTGGACTATGGCAGGCGATAATACAGGCACGAGTGGCGGAATTCAAGTTTAATTACAATAAAATTCAAAAAAATGTAACTTGATAATTTCAAAGCGTTGGTTATGGTTCCTTGTTTCGTATATTATTTCCCGGAGAAGATTCATGCTATCCAGTACCGGCTCCGTACCAAGGCGTCCGACATGGACTATGGCAGGCGATAATACAGGCACGACTGGCGAAATTCCAGTTTAATTTCAATAAAATTCAAAAAAATGTAACTTGGTCATTTCAAAGAATTGGTTATGGTTACTTGGGTCGTATTTGATGTCCCGGAAAAATATCATGTGATTCAGTACCGGCTACGTACCAAGGCATCCGGCCTGGACCATGGCAGGCGACAATACAGGAACGACTTGGCGAAATTCCAGTTTAATTGCCATAAAATTCCCAAAAATGTAACTTGATCGTTTCGAAGAGTTTGTTATGGTTTTTTGGGTTGTATTTGATGTCCCGGACAAATATCATGCGGTCCGGTACTGGCTCCGTACCAAGGCACCCGGTAAAATTCTAATTTAATAGAGGCACGACTGGCAAAATTCTAATTTAATTGCCATAAAATGCCAAAAAATGTAACTTGATCATTTCCAAGAGTTGGTTATGGTTCCTTCGTTCATATTTGATATACCTGACAAATATCATGCTATCCGGTACCGAATCCGTACCAAGGCGTCCGGTCTGGACCATGGCAGGCGATAATACAGGCACGACTGGCGGAATTCCAGTTTAATTGCCATAAAATGCCAAAAAATGTAACTTGATCATTTCGAAGCATTGTTTATTGTTCCTTGGGTCTTATTTGATGTCCCGGTCAAATATCATGCAATCCGGTACCGGCTTCGTACAAGGCGTCCGGTCTGGACCATGGGAGGTGATAAATACAGGCACGAATGGCGGAATTCCAGTTTAATTGCCATAAAATGCCAAAAAATGTAACTTGATAATTTCTAAGAGTTGGTAATGGTTCCTTGTGTTGTATTTGATGTCCCAAAAAAGTATCATATGATCCGGTATCGGCTCTGTACCAAGGCGTCCGGCCTGGACCATGGCAGGCGATAATACAGGCACGACTGGCAGAATTCCAATTTAATTACCATAAAATGCCAAAAAATGTAACTTGATCATTTCGAATCGTTGGTTATGGTTCCTTGGGTGGTATTTGATGTCCCGGAAAAATATCATGTGATCCAGTACCAGCTCCGTACCAAGGCGTCCGGCTTGGACCATGGCAGGCAGTATTACAGGCAGGACTAGCGGAATTCCTGTTTAATTGCCATAAAATGCCAAAAAATGTAACTTGATCATTTAGAAGAGTTGGTTATGGGTACTTGGGTCGTATTTGATGTTCCGGACAAATATAATGGGATTCGGTACCGGCTCCATACCAAGGTGTCCGGCCTGGACTATGGATGGCGATAATACATGCACGACTGGTGGAATTCCAGGTTAATTGTCATAAAATGTAACTTGATCATTTTGAAGCGTTGGTTATGGTTCCTTGGGTCATATTTGACGTCCCAGACAAATATCATGCGATCCGGTACCAACTTCGTACCAAGGCGTCCGGCCTGGACCATGGCAGGTGATATTACAGGCACGACTAGTGGAATTCCAGTTTAATTTCCATAAAATGCCAAACAAATGTAACTTGATCATTTCGAAGAGTTGGTTATGGTTACATGGGTCGTATTTGATGTCCCGAACAAATATCATGCGGTCCGGCACCGGCTCCATACCAAGGTGTCCGGCCTGAACCATGGATGGTGATAATACACGCACGACTAGCTGAATTTCAATTTAATTGCCATAAAATGTAAATTGATCATTTCGAAACATTGGTTATGGTTACTTGGGTCGTATTAGATGTCCCGGACAAATATCATGTGATCCGGTACCGGCTACATACCAAGGTGTCCGGCCTGGACCATGGATGGTGATATTACAGGCACGACTGGCGGAATTCCAGTTTAATTGCCATAAAATGCAAAAAAATGTAACTTGATCATTTCGAAGCGTTGGTTATGGTTACTTGGGTCGTATTTGATGTCCCGGACAAGTATCATGCTATCCGGTACCGGTTCCGTACCAAGACGTCCGGCCTGGACCATGGCAGGCGATAATACAGGCACGACCGGCCGAATTCCAGTTTAATTGCCATAAAATGCCAAAAATGTAACTTGATCATTTTGAAGCGTTGGTTATGGTTCCTTAGGTTGTATTTGATGTCCCAGTAAAATATCATGCGATCCGGTAACGGCTTCGTACCAAGGCGTCCGGCCTGGACCATGGCAAGTGATAATACAAGCACGTTTGGCGAATTCCAGTTTAATTGCCATAAAATGCCAAAATTAACTTGATCATTTTGAAGCATTGGTTATGGTTCCTTGTGTTGAATTTGATGTCCTAGAAAAATATCACACGATCCGGTACCGGCTCTTTACCAAGGCGTCCGGCCTGGACAATGGCAGGCGGTATTAGAAGCACGACTGACGGAATTCCAGTTTAATTACCATAAAATGCCAAAAAATGTAACTTGATCATTTCGAAGTGTTGGTTATGGTTCCTTGGTCGTATTTGATGTCCCGGAGAAATATCATGTGATCCGGTACCAGTTCCGTAGCAAGGCGACGGCCTGGACCATGGCAGGTGATATTACAGGCACGACCAGCGGAATTCCAGTTTAATTGCCATAAAATGCCAAAAAATGTAACCTGATCATTTCGAAGAGTTGGTTATGGTTACTTGGGTTGTATTTTATGTCCCGGAAAAATATCATGCGATCCGATATCGGCTCCATACCAAGATGTCCGGCCTGGACCATGGATGGAGATAATACAGGCACGACTGGCGGAATTCCAGTTTAATTGCTATAAAATGTAACCTGATCATTTCGAAGTGTTGGTTATGGGTCCTTGGGTCATATTTGATGTCCCAGACAAATATCATGTGATCCGGTAGCAACTCCGTACCAAGGCGTCCGGCCTGGACCATGGCAGGTGATATTACAAGCACGACTAGCGGAATTCCAGTTTAATTGCCATAAAATGCCAAAACATGTAACATGATCATTTCGAAGAGTTGGTTATGGTTACTTGGGTCCTATTTGATGTCCCAGACCGATATCATGAAATCCACTACCGGCTCCATACCAAGGTGTCTGGCCTGGACCATGGATTGTGATAATACATACACGACTGGCGGAATTCCAGTTTAATTGCCATAAAGTGTAACTTGATCATTTCGAAGCTTTGGTTATGGTTCCTTGGGTCATACTTGATGTCCCGACAAATATCTTGGGATCTGATACCAGCTCCGTACCAAGGCGTCCGGCCTGGACACTGGTAGGAGATAATACAGGCACGACTAGCAAAATTCCAGTTTAATTGCCATAAAATACCAAAACATGTAACTTGATCATTTCGAAGCATTGGTTATGGTTCCTTGGGTCATATTTGATGTCAGGACAAATATCATGTGATCCAGAACCGGCTCCATACCAAGGCGTCCGGCCTGGGCCATGGCAGGCGATAATACAGGCACGACTGGCAGAATTCCAGTTTAATTGCCATAAAATTCCAAAAAATCCTTTCGCAGAGTTGATTATGGTTTCTTGGGTTGTATTTGATGTCCCGGAGAAATATCATGTGATCCAGAACCGGCTCCATACCAAGGCGTCCGGCCTGGGCCATGGCAGGCGATAATACAGGCACGACTGGCGGAATTCCAGTTTAATTGCAATAAAATTCCAAAAAATGTAAGTTGATCATTTCAAAGCATTGTTTATGAATCCTTGGGTTGCATTTGATGTCCCGGACAAATATCATGCGATTTGGTACCGGCTACATACCAAGGCGTCCGGCCTGGATCATGGACGGTGATAATGCAGGCACGACTTGGCAGAATTCTAGTTTAATTTCCCTAAAATTCCAAAAAATCCTTTCGAAGAGTTGATTATGGTTTCTTGGGTTGTATTTGATGTCCCGAAAAAATATTATGCGATCCGTTACCAGATTCGTACCAAGGCTCCGGCATGGACCATGAATGGCGATAATACAGGCACGACTGGCTGAATTCCAGTTTAATTGCCAAAAAATGCCAAAAATGTAACTTGATCATTTCGTAGAAATTGTTATGGTTCCTTGGATCATATTTGATGTCCCATAAAAATATCATGTTATCCAGTACAGGCTCCGTACCGAGGCGTCCGGCCTGGACCATGGCAGGCAGTAATACAGGCACGACTGGCGGAATTCCAATTTAATTGCCATAAAATGCCAAAAATGTAACTTGATCATTTTGAAGTGTTGGTTGTGGCTCCTTGGGTCGTATTTGATATCCCTGAGAAATATCATGCGATCCGGTACCGCCTCCATAGCAAGGCGTCCGGCCTGGACCATGGCAGGTGATAATACAGGCATGATTGGCTGAATTCAAGTTTAATTGCTATAAAATGCCTAAAAATTTAACTTGATCATTTAGAAGCGTTGGTTATGGTTCTTTGGGTCGTATTTTATGTACCGGACAAATATCATACAATCCAGTACCGGCCCGGTACCAAGGCGTCCGGACTGGACCATGGCAGGCGATAATACATGCACGACTGGCAGAATTCAAGTTTAATTGCCATAACATGCCAAAAAAATGTAACTCGATCATTTCAGAGCGTTGGTTATGGTTCCTTGTGTCATATTTGATGTCTCGGACAAATATCATGAGATTTGGTACCGGCTCTGTACCAAGGATCCGACCTGGACCATGGAAGGCGATAATACACGCATGACTAGCGGATTTCAAGTTTAATTGCCATAAAATGCCAAAAAATGTAACTTGATCATTTCGAAGCGTTGTTTATGGTTCCTTGGGTCATATTTAATATCACGTACAATGTCATGCGACCCGGTACTGGCTCCGTACCAAGGCGTCCGGCCTGGACCAGCGCAGGCGATAATACAGGCACGACTATCGGAATTCCAGTTTAATTGCCATAACATGCCAAAAAA
>MDKI01121231.1:0-46429 GCA_005239505.1 Nicotiana paniculata
ACCCCGGATTATATTTGCAACGCCCGCTTAGTCTTTTATTAGACATAGTTGAGTGTGATCAGACGTCTTCTTCATTAAGCGTCGATCAAAAAGGGCCCATTTTCATAAATTATGCCTACTACAAAAAGTCACACATTTTATATGACACTGTGCCTATTACGAAAAGGTGCGAGTAATCTAAATCATTCTATATGCAAAACTCAGAGGTAAAACTAAAACCTCAAAAAATAAAGCATGCAAAAGACTTAAAGAGTGAAACAGAAACTCAACGAAAAGCAAAAGTCATACCTGCATTAATATATTAAAACGGTTAAGTAAAAACTAAGTATTAACTTATACTTAGTCGTATAGAGTTTTATATACGTTAAGGTGCCCCTAAGTTGTCATTTGGGGACTTTAAGAGATCCAAATTTACCCCCGATGGGACTGGGGGTAACCACCAATTGAGACAAAGAAAAAAAAAGGGAGGAACCAACTTATTAAACTTCATCAAGAGGGAGGTTGACTTCACTGGCAGAAGGAGCAGGAGTGGCTTGGGATGAAGAGACTTGAGCAGCAGGAGCCTCACCTTCAGGTGAAGAGAGATTCTGACCTTGTTGAGCCTTCTCAATGGACTCCTTGATTTTTGCAATTTTAGCTTAAGGTAGAAACCCTCTCGGCTCATTTCAGTCAATGTGTCGAGGTGAGAGTTCATATATACCCAACTAAAATCGATAGTTGCCCTATCTTCAAGAGCTTCATAATCTTTCTCCCATAGCATAACTTCAGCTCTTAGTTCATCCCTCTCAATCACAGCAGCATCAGTAGAGGCCCTTAAAGGAGCGAAAGACCTTTCCAGGAATTGAACTTTCTCCAAAGAGTTGTGGAGATCCTCCTGGGTCTGAATAAGAGATTGCACAAGCTCATCCGAATACTCCTCCTTTTGTTCTAGTAAGGCCTTCAAACTCCTGACCTCTTCAGAGGCACGAGACATCTGCTCCGCGAATGAGGACTCTAGGACGCTCTTATCCTTGCATGCCTGATCAGAGGATGCCTTATCCACGGACAACTCTGCCGTCATGACTCTCACTTGTTGTTCCAAGGTACATTTTTCTTCTTCTACAGCCTCCATGTCTAGCCTTAAGCTTTCATATTTCTCCTTCCAGTTGTCTACTTCAGCATGCCATTCCTTAACTTCCTACTCCGTGTTAGAAATCCTCTTCATAAGCTCCGTGCCTACAAGAGTGATCTGCAAAAGAAAGCCAATTAGACATGGTCAATACACATACAAGAATGAACGAAATAAAAAACCTTCTACCTTTAAAGAAGTATGCACGATCTCATTAGCCCATGTAAGGGAACTGTGGCTATCCAGCTTAGCTCTCTCTGTCGGACCTATCAACGGTATCAACCACACATCAGGTTGGCCAGACTTTTTAAAGAGGCTACCCTCTGCCGGAACTTCTATCATCACCTGCCTCATCTCCCTGCTGGAAAACCCTACTTTTAAAACAGAAGGCGCGGAAGCAGGACAGATGCATAAACCACGGGCAAAGAAGTCTGAGGAGCCGAAAAAGCCACGGGAGAGGGAGCAAGAACAGGAGCAGGAATAGACACGGGGCACGAGAAATAACTGGAACAGTAGATGAGAGATCTCTAAGAGAAGGAGAGAAAACATCCAAGGGAGCTTCATCAGCAACAGGACCAAAGCCTTCCCGGAATAAATGATCAACAAAATCACGCACGGGAGAGGGAGAAGCATCCTCAAGGGCAAAAAATTCAACTTCAGGTACGGAAGGATCAATAACATGTGTAGACCCGTCGTCTGAGACCACCTTCCTTCTGTGTGGACTATGTATTAAAAATCCCTCTTCCTCCTCCTCTTCTTCTGAGGTCCTTGACCCACCTGCTTTTCTCTTTGAAGAAGAAGAGCTTGAAATGATCTCCTGGGCCTGAGCCAGGGATAAATTGGGAACAGACGCGGATGCAGAAACTCCACGAGCAGGAAACCCTATCAAAAGGAAAGGATTAAATAATGCTCAAAGGGAGAGACAAGTACAAACAAAAACTTCACTTACCATGAGTCTTAACTCTCCAACCAAATCTCTCAGAGAGGTACTTCCATGAACGTTCTTCCAATAGAGCAATTAACAAAAGCTTTTCTACCCAATCTCTGAAACCGGAGACATTCTCGACAGTTCCCATGATTGCTGCAAAAAGAAGAAACAACTACGGTGTTAGTAAAACATCTAAAGCAAAAGGTAAGGAATGTGAGCTAAAATGTACTCACGTGCATGATTCCACTTCTCAGGGAAGGGAAGAGTTTCTTTACCTACTAAGCCAACCGTAGGCACACAACGTATCGAAGGTACCAACCTCGATCCTTATCATCTTCAGAAGTCACTAACACCCTTTTACTCCTAGCAGCCAGGGTAAAAATTCCCTGACGGAACAACATTAGGGAATAAAGGTGAAGAAGATGATGAAAGGTAAAGGGGATCGAAGCTAAGGTAGCCAAGTATCTAAAACATGCAACGACTCGACATACAAGAGACCGACTTGTCCCAAGAAAATTTTGAAAAATCGACAGAACTCGATAATAACCAGGTCAATGGGAGGCTTAAACCCTAATGTAAAGGGATAGATATAAGCAAAATAATGTCCCATCTTGTAAGACGTTATTCTTTGATTACTGTTTGGAACGATTACAGGAAAATCGGAACTCCAATAGCAGTCCCTGCGTATAAGAGGAATTAAAACTTCAGTAAGTTAGGTAGGGTACTTGTCAGCACTATCAAGAGACGAAATGAAGAAAGTTGATCTCTAAGGGCCTGACTATCTCTAGCAAAGGTGAACTCCGCAGGTACTATTTCATCGAACCTCAGTTCGCGCAAAGGTTCATGATGTCCTCTACCTTTTGGACGAAGATCTAGAAGCCCTAGCCCTTGGAGAAGTTAAATACCTAGAAGAAGGAGGGGAAGTAATTTGAAAAGAGGAAGAACCCCTTGAAGGAGTAGAACTTAAACTCCTCAACCTTCCGCCTCTCCTACTCCGTGTTGGAGCAGAATAGGGATTCAAATCATCTACGTTTATGACTCTCTTAGATTGGTTTGAATAAGACATATCTACAAAAACAAGGAAAACGTTCTTTACAAATAAAGTTTGAAAGTTAGAAGTTTTTCGTGAAAGAAAAGGGGTATTTATACTCGAAGACAACCGTCAAAAATGGGAAAAAACAATGATGTGAAAGCCATAATTGAATATGTCACTTCATGATTGATGTAGCCACCAAAAGCCCTAAAAGGCGTTGAACAATTTCGGAACCAACCCGAAAATGCCACGTGGCATAAGCATTAAATGGAAGTGACAAACGATGCCTACGTTCAGAAAAATATGCAATGATTCGAGTGAAACGGCGGCAAAATATTCCCGCCATAAATAAGTATCCACTTACCAAATATTAATCGATAAATATATAGTAAATGGGGGGACTATCTGTATTGGTAAAAAAGAGCTTCACACGTGTAATAAATCTTGATGACTCAGAAGTCTACGTGGAGCAATGAAGACACGACAAATGGATGGGACTCTATGAAGAGGTATGAGGCAAAGAGGCACGGCAAATCACATCCACGGGTTAATTAGCTACGAAAGTCTCAACCTGATTGAGAAGATGAAGAGACACGGTCAAAATGTATCTGGGCGGAACAAAGGGCAGATTCAGTGATCTTCAATTAGTGATCCACACGTTACACAATATTCACACAATAGTTACAGTTACTCATTGTAACGTTACATTAATGTCATAATTAGTCATTAATGCTCAAATCACTGAAAAGGGCAGACGTTATATTAGGAAATTCCCTATATAAGGGAGTAAAGTATAACCGATAAGGGGCATCCGAACTACTATTGCAATACACTTTACTTTTCGTGTATCTCATCGATTTTTCTTTGTCTAATTACTTACAATAATCAGTCATGCCTTGGTTATCAGAAACCCGTGTTCATCCTAAAAATAGCTTTGGTCAAAGGATCTAATTCTTTGGTTAAACAAAGGTATTGCTGAAGATTTCACCTAATTGAAACTCCAGGTATATTTTTAGACTCGTTCGAGGATGAACATTTGTTTAAGAGGGGGAGGATGTAACGACCCGGCCTGTCGTTCTGAGAGTAATAGCCCTATTTCCCCACATTTATGCTTCTTTATGTATTGTTCAGCTGTGTTGAGTTGTATCGAGTTGGTAGGCTTGGGTCCGGAGTAGTCTTGGAGTGAAATGAGACAGTTAGTCTCTTAGTTAGAAAGCTAAGTTAGAAAAATCAACCGGAAGTTGGAGTAGGTTCGTAGTGTCATTTGTGATGTGTGTGCAAAATTTGAGGTCATTCGGACGTGGTTCGATAGGTTTCGGCGTCTTTGGCGAATTTTAGAAGTTTAGAAGTTCTTAGGCTTCAATCCGAGGTTGATTTGGTGTTTTGGTGTTGTTTTGGATGTTATGAGGTTCGACTAGGTTCGGGTAATTATATATGACTTGTTGGAATTATTGGTTGAGGTCCGGAAGGCCCCGGGTGAGTTTCAGATAGGTTTGGATTGTGTTGTGCTCATTTTTCTTATGTTTCGACGCCGTTTCTTCAAGCATAAATGATATCATATTGAACAAATGATCTCTGATTTCTTTTTTGATTGAAGTATTAGATCCGTATTGGAATATAATTTCTAAACTTGGAATGTATTGGAATATAATTTCTAAATTTGGCAACCATGCTCGTCCTAGTAAGTCATTCAGCAATGATACTTTAAATTATAATTCTTATTTTGGATTATGGTTATGCTGGACCATATGCGATTCTAACTGCATTTAATGTTGTGTGTTACGTGGAGAGGAATGGGAGGTATGCCACATTTGGCACATTCAACACATTTGATGAAAGAGATCAGTTAATCACCACTACCGATACCGTAAGCAGCATGCATTGCTTCAATCTAGTAATATGGGTAATTCTACGAGGGTGTTTGGATTAGCTTTTAAAAAGTAGCTCATAAGTTAAAAGCCAAAAATCATAAGTTGGTAATATCCAACTTTTGTCTTTTGGCTTATTTTTATAATTTTTATGCCTAAAAGTAAGTGTTTTAAACACTTTTTATCATTGCCAAACATCACAAAAAGTAAAAAATCGCTTAAAAGCCAATAAACACTTAAAATAACTTAATCCAAACACCCTCATATATCCTTTAATATTACACTAATTATATTTAACGAACTACATGTTAATTATATTTAATGAACTACATGTAGCATGGTGACTTGACTTTCAATGTGAATAAAGGAGCTGACCCTATTCGGTTTCATCTTGCTACAGCCCTAATTCCTGCCTACACGTGTGATGGTAGACTAGAATTTCGTGTTTTAGTCATAGGTTGAACTTCAATTATTATATTTTACTTGTGTTTGAGCTTATGTTAGTGTATAGCATTTATTATGTGTTTTATGCCTTGCAGGAAGTGATTCCGAGTTAAAAAGATAATTGCTTGAATTTATTGGAAGAGTTTTAACTCTAGTTGTGATTTTATTTATTATCTTGTTTAATCGGAAGAGGAGCACAATATTGAATATCCTTGCAACGCTTGTCTTAATTTATTTCAGTACTTCTTTAAAGTATTCGAAAGAGCTTTGTGATCTGCCTCTTAATTAAAATTGAGAAATATTCTAGAGAAGTTTCTCTTAGACCATTCTTACCAATATATTCTTGCAAGTTTTACCGCACTTCACATTAGTTTATTTGAAAGATTTATATTTAATCGAGAGAGGAGCCAGAATCGAATGTATAAGCTAATCAACTATTAAATCCGTGAGAATCAATAGAAACTCAAGAGTGAAATATAACAGTACCATATCCAAAATAACAATCGTGCACCTATGTCAAACCCTGGTTCCTCACATTGATAAGAAGCCGACTTTGCTAATCTATAGTTTGTTGCAGTCAATCGTCAATTGATTTACTTTAGTAGTTAATTGTAGTTTATTATCATTCCAAACCAAGTTTTGATCATCCTGAATAGCATCAATTTCGTGTTGTGTTTTGCGTTGGTCGTGATCTTCCTATAATGCCACCACAGTGACTATCTGTAACGACCCGGCAGGTCATTTTGAACTCTAGCGCGTCGTTCAGCAATTTGAGATCATGAGCAGCTTCACTTCAGGTATTATGACTTGTATTCATGGTCAGAATTGAAGTTTGGGGAGTTCGGAGCTGATTTGGAAAGAGAACTCTCATTTCGGAAGTTTTAAGTTGGAAGAATTGACTAATCTGATGTTTGAGTAAACGACCTCGGAATCGGGATTTGAAGGTTCCAACAGGTTTGTATGATAATTTTTGGACTTAGGCGTATGTCTGGATCGGGTTGTGGATGACCCAGGAGCGTTTCGGCACCTATTGTGGAAGTTAGAATTTTTGGGAGAATTTCATAAATTTGAGTTAAAGTGCATTTCAATGTTATCGATGTCTGTTTGGGATTCCGAGTCTAAGAATAGATTTGTATGGTGACTCTGTTATTGGGAGCGCATCTGAAATTTGATTCGGGGGTCTGTAGGTCATTTTGGGGTCGTTTGGCAAAAGTTAGAAATTGAAGGTTTTTGAGAAGTTGGACCGGAAGTGGACTTTTTGATATCGGGGTCGGAATCTGATTTCGAAAGTTAGAGTAGGTCTGTAAGGTCTAATGTCACTTGTGTGAAAAATTTGAGTTCAATCGGACGTGATTTGATGGTCTTCGGCATCGAAAGTAGAAATTGAAGTTTCACGCTCTTTAAGTTTGAATTGGAGGGTGATTCATGATTTTAGCGTGGTTTGATGTGATTTGAGGGCTCGATTAAGTTCGTATGGTGTTTTAGGACCTGTTGGTATGTTTGTTTAAGGTCTCGGGGGCCTCGAATTGATTTCGGATGGTAAATGGATCGAGGTTTGAAGTTGAAGAGCTGCGAAAGCTGAGGACTGCTGGTGTAATCGCACATGCGGAGAGGGTACCGCAGGTGCGAGTCTGCAAAAGCGGGAAGGAAGCCGCAGAAGTGGAATTGTACTGGGCTTGACTAAGGGAGTAGGTGTGACGCAGCTCCCGCAGAAGTGAGACCGCAGGAGCGGTCGGGGCTCCGTGGAAGCGAACCACGGAAGTGAACCGCGGAAGCGAACCGCAGAAGCGGATTCAGCCCACAGAGTTGAGTTTAGCTGAGACCGCACCTGCGATGGGAATTTCTGCAGGTGTGGAGCCGCAGAAGAGGCTGGTGGACCGCAGGTGCGAGAGATCGGGCGGGGCAGTGTGTTTTATAAAAACGGGTTTTTGGCTAATTTTTCTCACATTTTCACTTTGGTTGGGCGATTTTGAAGTCTTTGAAGAGGGGGAATTCATCATCAAACATGAGGTAAGTTAATCCCACCTCTTGTAAGTTAAATACATAGTTTATTGTGGATTCAAGCATGAGAATAAGTAGAAATTTGGAACTTTGAAGAAACACCTAGAAATTGATATATTTTTATTTTGGCCACGAATTTAGTCATGGAATTGAGAAAAAATTATATATTTGAGTTCGTGATATTATTTCTAATGTTTATCTTCGAAAAATTTTGGAATCCGGGCACGTGGGCCCGAGGGTGATTTTATCGACTTTTCGAGCAGAGTTGGAAATTGTTGTAAATAGGATTATAATGAGTATTAGAGTATATATTTATGGAATTTATTAATTTTGACTAGTTTTGGAGCGTCGAGCATCTATTTGAGTTGTTTGAAGGGCTTGGGAGCCGGTTACGGAACTTCGAAGCGAGGTAAGTCTCCTTTATAACCTTGTAAGAGAGAATTAACCCTATAGGTGAATTAAATTATTATGAGCTTCTAGTTGTGGGGGCTACGTGCGCACGAGGTGACAAAACTCGTACGTAGCTACTAGTTATGCCTATGTCCAGGTAGTTTTATGCTTACATCATGCCTTGTTGATATTATTATTGATTTATGTTTATTGTTTGCCTTGAGAAGGAGCGGGATTGAGTACGCTTATTAAATACTTTTGAAAGGAGTTAAAATGGTTATAAAATAACGGGGATCTTGAAAGTTTTCATGAAAATTTCATATTTTGAAAAGAATGGAAGAATGCTTTAATAACTTGAGAAATCTATATTTTTTACCGCGTCGCATGTATGATTCGCGTGCGGGGTACTTCTTTAAATCTATATTTTTACCACGTTCCATGTATGATTCGCAAGGGGGGTAACTCTTTTAAACTATATTTTACCGCATCGCAGGTATGATTCGCGAGTGGGGTATTTCTTTAAATTTATGTTTAACCGCGTCGCATGAATGATTCGCGAGCGGGGATTTTCTTTAAACTTATGTTGACTGTGTCGCATGGATGATTCGCGAGCGGGGTAATAGATGCATCTATGGTTCGTGCCGTTCGACCCTCAACATGCACAATTTATATTTTTTTGTTGGATCGGGCCGAAAGTCCTCGGTGGTATTTATGTATTATAATAGTACTGGAAGCCTTTATATAATTTGTGTAAATTTACTATTTGGAGAACACTTGTTAAAATGAAAGAAGTGTTCGAATTCTTAAATTTTGATGATAAAGTTATTCAGTTGTTTCGCATTCTGAATGCTTATTATTTCTACACATTTTGCTTATTCTAGAGTTCTTACATTATTACATTATTGGACGACTAGTAAGTGTTGAAGTCGACCTCTCGTCACTACTTCTTCGAGGTTAGACGGGATACTTACTGGGTACGCGTTATTTTCGTACTCATACTACACTTGCTGTGCATTTTTGTTGCACATGAACATGTATGTCTAGTGGCCTCGTTGGGTTCAACGGCATGGTTGATGCAGAGACTTAGGTGAGATGCATCTCTCGAGACGACTCGCAGCCAGCAGAGTCTCCTTCAGAGTATTGTACCTTCTTGTCTGTCCAATTTGTATTCCGGACAGTCATTGTATTACATTTTATTTCCAAAAATTGCTCATGCACTTGTGACACCAGGTTATGGGATGTCTATGAGATTATTCAATATTGAAAATTTGTTAAAGACATCATTATGTACTCAGTGAAGTTCATTATTTATTGTCCAATGTAAGGAAAAGAAATAATCTCAAAAATACTAAAATGATAATTTAATTAAATTCTTGGTGTCGGCTTGCCTGACAGTGGTGTTCGGCGCCATCACAACCTTTAATGGATTTTGGGTTGTGACACTATCATTCAAAGGGGCGTCGATTCCGAAATTATATTCCCACTTGGAGAGTTGCGGCAAACCGTTTATACGTACTTGTAAACCAGCCTTTTACTAAACTTGATGTTTTATACTTCAATACCACACAAGACGGGGTGATTTGTGTGGTGTCCACTTTTCGCGTGCACAAATTATAGAAGGACCTGGTTCTTCTATGTGTTCCTGTTACTACTGTTGCGGAATAATAAATACAGAAATTAAAGAACACAAGGATTTTTACGTGAAAAACTCCCAGATCAAAGGGTGAAGAAACCACGACCTACTACCCAGTAGTATTTTTATCACGACTCCAAAACTACCATGGTCGTGATGGCGCCTATCGTGATACTAGGCTAGTCAATTCACTATGCATAACATAAGAAACCTTTCGTTTGATTCAATATTAACTTGTATTTCATAAATCTTCCATTTTAGCATTTCAAAACAAATAAAGTTAGGTAAAACATTTAAATACAGCCCCAAAACCCAGAGTCATCAGTCATGAGCAACTAAAAGGAAATACAAAAAAATCTGGTATTGTTCCCTTAATACAACAAGTCTGAGAACAAACATAATGACTAAATAGGAAGGAGAAAGGCAAGGTTGCGGACGCCGTGTGTATTCGTAAAAATAGGATTCACACGTGTACTAATTATGATGACAAAGCAATCCATGTGGAGTAATGAAAACATGACAATTGGATGAGACTTTACAAAGAGGTACGAGGTAAAGAGGAACGAAACGACATACCCACGAGGTAATCAGATACGGGAATCTCAATCTAATTGACAAGATGAAGAAACACGGTCAGAATGAATCAAGGCAGAATAAAGGGCAGATTCGAAGGTCTTCAATCAATGAGCCAAACTTTACATAATCTTCACGCAACAGTTACGATTAATCATTGTAATGTTACATTAATTCCATAATTAGTCATTAATGCTCAGTCACTGAAAAGAGTAGATGTTATATTAAGAAGTTCCTTATAAAAGGGAGTAAAACATAACTCGTAAGAACACGTTCGAACCACTATTGAAATATACTTACTTTTTACGCATCTTTATGCTTTCTATTTACGAAATTACCTTCAATTATTAGTGTATTCTTTGGTTATCAAAAACCCGTGTTCTTATTAAAATAGCTTTGACATAGAATCCAATTCTTTGGTTAAACAAATTGGTTTCGTTACCGGGAAATCTGATAATCTCTGGGGGGTTTTCTCAAGCAACATTCTGTAAATTATGTCGTACGCCAACGACAACAACCAACAAAATATTGGAACTCCAGTTCCATCACCTTCAGGTTCCCCACGAGGCTCAAGGGAACATTCCCTAGAAAGATCTATGACTCAAAATAAGAATCACAATGGAAATGAACAAACTGGAGAACAAGATCCAGTAAAACAAATGGTTGGTGAATATGTGACTCAAGCCTTACAAGCTTTCATGAGGGGACTGCCAACTGCATCACCTACACCTCCTCCTAACACCACCGCAACTGTGGAAAATCCACAATCTGAACTAGCAAACTCAGGAAGTAGAGGCACTCCAACCGAGTCCCTCGAAGCAAGACCAGGTATGTCTAGTAATCCAGATTAACAGTCTTTATAACTAACCTTGCAGAAACAGGTGAAGGAACAAAATAACTTAATCGAACAGATTCCTGGAGTACCACCTATTATCAAAGGCATTGACATTGATATATATTCTGAACAACCTTGGAAGCCAAATGCAGCACCCTTGCCTATTCCCAAGAATCAAAATGCTTGATATTCCCAAGTACGACGGGACAATTGATCCATGTGATCATGTAACTGCTTTTACTACAGGAGTAAAAGGCAACGATCTGACTAAACAAGAAATTGAATCAGTATTAGTCAAGAAGTTCGGAGAGACACTCACCAAAGGAGCATTAACATGGTATTCTCTTTTACCCGAAAATTATATTGACTCTTTTGCTGAGCTTGCATATTCTTTTATAAAAGCACATTCCAGTGCACAAAAAGTCAAGAAAATAATGGAAGACATATTCAAGATAAACAAGGAGACGCGGAGTTGCTCCGAGAATTTGTAGACAGGTTTCAATGAGAAAGAATGCTGCTACCAAGGGTACCTGACAATTGGGCACCAATGGCGTTTGCAAGAAACTTAAATGACAGAATCTCAGAAGCCACGAGAAGACTCAAGGAAGCTTGAGAGAATTCCCAGCCACGACATGGAACTATGTCTATAACAGGTACAGCACCAAGCTACGAATAGAAGAAGACACCATTTCTCAATCAAAAGCTGAAGATCTAGCCAGTTTTAG
This sequence comes from Nicotiana paniculata, assembly GCA_005239505.1. Lineage (NCBI taxonomy): Eukaryota > Viridiplantae > Streptophyta > Magnoliopsida > Solanales > Solanaceae > Nicotiana > Nicotiana paniculata. Next base: position 11,539 of record MDKI01121231.1, read on the forward strand.
ACACTCCGAACCAGAAAAAAGAACAAGTAAGAACAGGTACGATCCATATATGGGACCTTCAGGACGAGAAAATCGTTCCAGGTTTGAAAACACACATTCGGATTATAGACCATAGAGATACGAACTCATCCCCCTCAAGATCTAGAAAATATCGGGAGGAAAGGAACAGAGGTAATGCAAGAGTCGGAGACTACAACTTCAATGTAAGTACTTCTGAATTAATTACCGTACTGAGAAACATGGGCGATAAAGTTCGATGGCCTAAAGAAATGAGATCGAATTCAAACAGAAGGAATCCATAATTTTGGTGCGAATTCCATAATTGTCATGGACATATAACATCAGATTGCAGATTATTGCAAGGTAAGTTAGAACAATTATTAAAACAGGACTATCTAACAGAACTGTTTAGTGAAAAAGGAAAACAGACATATATGAAGAACAGGCAAGAGCCCCCGAAACCACCATCTCCAAAGAAAATAGTGAATGTGATACACGGAGGAGAGGAGGTGAACAGAGTAGTCTGCAAAAGAACAAAATTCACAATTACATATGGGAAGAGGATTTGCGAAGACATTGAAGCAGACAATATAACGTTCGACGATGCAGATGGCAACGGATTGCTGCTTCCTCATAACTACGCTCTGGTAATATCTCTACTCATACATGACATTAATTTAAAAATAGTATTGATTGATCCAGGTAGCTCAGTCAACATCATTTTGTTGAGAGTTGTGGAATAAATGCTAATGGAGGATAGAGTAATCCCAAAAGCACGAGCCTTATCTGGGTGTGACAACTCTACGGTCATAACAAAAGGAGAAATTGAGCTTAGTACCTAAGCAGGAGGAGTAATCAAAAATACGAAATTTCAAGTCATTGACACCGATATGGCTTACTACGTAATCATGGGGAGACCATGGATCCATGACATGGAAGCAATACCATCTACTTTACACCAGGTAATAAAATTCCCTTCCAATTGGGGTATTCAACAGATTCGAGGCGATCAGCAGACCTCAAGGAATATAAATTCAGTAGTACACTCAAACAAAAAAGAGGTAGCGGAAGAGTCAAAAGACGAGGAAATCGCCCAATTAGGTACGGAAGAAGAAATTGGAACCCAAATAGGTATGGAAGAAGGAAGCCACGAGAAGGTGAACCAAATCACCACAGAGGCAATGTCAACAGATACGGACATGGATTCCAGACCCGATATCATTCAGGAGCCAGAAGAAGACGAGCATATTAAAGCAACTATTGAGGAGCTCGAAGCTATCCAATTGTTCGAGCAGAAGCCTGAGCAAAAAGTTTATATAGGCACGAGGTTAAGCCCCGAAAGAAGAGGTAAGTTAATTGAATATTTAAAATCTAACTCAGATTGTTTTGCTTGGTCCCATTCAGATATGACAGGTATACCTCCGGAAGTGATGACTCATAAACTAAATGAAGATCCATCCTTCGTGCCTATCAAGCAAAAGAAAAGAAAGCAAGGACCATTAAAGAACCAAGTGATCGATGAAGAGGTACAAAAACTCTTGAAAATTGGTTCAATACACGAGGTAAAATATCCTAATTGGTTAGCTAATACTGTAGTGGTACCCAAAAATAATGGTAAATGGAGAGTATGCATAGATTACACAGATTTGAATAAAGCATGCCCCAAAGAATCCTTCCCATTACCACACATAGATCAAATAATTGATGCCACTGCAGGTCATGAATTGTTGATATTGCTAGATGCATACTCTGGTTATAATCATATAAAAATGGATCCCTCAGACGAGGAAAAAATTCCTTTATTACAAACAGGGGGACTTATTGTTACAAAGTCATGCCTTTTGGCCTGAAAAATGCTGGAGCCACGTATCAAAGGCTAGTGACCAAGATGTTCCAGGAACATCTGGGGAAAACAATGGAAGTATACATTGATGACATGCTGGTAAAATCAACTCAAGCGGAAGATCATTTCCATCATCTTTCAATCACCTTCGAAATCCTGCACAGGTATAACATGAAACTAAATCCAGAAAAATGCTCATTTGGCGTTGAATCAGGTAAGTTTTTGGGTTTCCTTGCATCAAATAGGGGTATAAAATTAAACCCCACTCAAATTAAGGCTATTGATGAGATACCTGATATACTTACGAGCAAAAAAGAAGTTCAAAAACTAACAGGAAAAATTGCAGCCTTAGGAAGATTTATCTCCAGGTCTTCGGAAAAGAGTTTTAAATTCTTTTCAGTTCTAAAACAGCAGAATCAGTTCGAATGGACTGAAGAATGTCAATAGGCTCTCAAAGATCTGAAGGCCTATCTATCAAAAACCCTGCTACTGTCTAAACAAAAAGAGGGGGAGAGGTTGTATGTCTACCTTTCCGTAGCAGAAATTGTCGTAAGTGCAGTACTGGTAAGAGAAGACAGAGGTAAACAATCTCCGATTTATTGTGTAAGCAAGTCTTTATTAGATACTGAAACTAGATATCCTCATCTAAAAAAATTAGCCTTAGCTCTAATCATGGCAGCTAGAAAGTTGAGATCATACTTTCAATGTCACTCAATCACTATTGTGACCTCGTATCCACTAAGAAATATTCTGCATAAACAAGAGTTATCAGGGAGATTAGCTAAATGGGCAATAGAATTAAGTGAACATGACATAATATATCAGCCTAGGACTGCAATAAAGTCTCAGATTTTAGCTGATTTCGGTGCTGAGTTTAATACTAACATAATCCCTGAAGTGGAAAAAGAGTTACAACTCTTCAACGTGACTAATCCAGGAATTTGGACCCTATTTACTGGCGGCTCTTCTAACATAAAAGGAGCCGGCTTGGGAATTGTTTTAATATCACTTGCGGGTGAAAAGATACGACAAGCCATTAAATGTTATCCCATAACTAACAATGAAGCAGAGTACGAAGCAGTCATTGCAAGGCTTGAACTGGCACGAGAAATCTCAATTGAGCAAATCGTGATCAAAAGTGACTCTCAACTAGTGGTAAACCAGATACAGGGGACTTATACCGCAAGAGAGGCTCGAATGCAATAATATCTGGAAAAGGCACGAGACTTAACAAGGTAGTTTCAGTCATGGAAAGTTACGCAGATACCCAGAGAGGAAAATGCAGAAGTGGATGCATTAGCTAACCTCGCAGCAGTTGTCGACATAACAAATAAAGACAATGCAATTGTCATACACCTATTTCATTCGGCAATCGACCAGAACAAAAATGAGGTAACATTTAACAATTTAACCTGGGATTGGAGAAACAAAATTGTAAACCTTTTGCAGAACGGCACCGTGCCTGAAGATAGAAAAGCAGCTCAAGCACTTCGCCGGAAAGCTGTGTGGTACTGCCTAGTTCGTGAAACTTTATACCGTAAAATGTTTTGAGGCCCCCTAGAAAAGTGCCTTGGACCCAATCAAACAGAGTACGTGATGAAGGAAGTACACAAAGGACACTGCGGAAACCATGCAGGAGCAAGATCCTTAGTCAAAACCTTAATCAAAGCAGGGTACTATTGGCCTAAAATGGAGGAAGATGTTGAGAGCTTCGTAGCTAAATGCGACAAATATCAGCGATATGCCAACAATATCCACCGGCCAGCAGAATTATTCCATCTAGTGGTGTCACCATGGCCATTCATGAAATGGGGCATGGATATAGTGCGACCCTTTTCCCCAGCTAAAGGAAAGGTACGGTTCTTAATCGTATTAACTGATTATTTCACAAAATGGGTGGAGGCAGACGCTTTTAAACAGGTGCGAGAGAAAGAGGTGAAAAGCTCCATATGGCGACACATAATATGCCGCTTTGGAATACCAAAGGAGATCGTATGTGACAATGGCCCACAATTTATAGACTCACAAATCACAGAATTCTTCGAAAGTTGGCAAATCAAGTGAATTACTTCATCACCATATCACCCCGTGGATAATGGGCAAGCCTAGTCAACAAACAAAGTCATTGTCAACAACTTAAAGAAACGGTTGGAAAAAGCCAAGGGAAACTGGCCTGACGAGCTACCGGCAGTATTATGGGCTTACAAAACTACTGCAAAAGTAGCCACAGGAGAAACTCCATTCGCGCTTGTCTACGGTTCAGAAGCATTAATACCAGTGAAAATCAGTGAACCAAGCACGAGATTCACAAAGGAAACGGAAGAAACAAACAACGACGAGTTAAGGACAAATCTGGATTTGCTCGAGCAAAGGAGAGAAGCTGCATTAATACGTATGGCAGCCCAAAAACAAATTATAGAGCGATATTACAACAAAAAGCTCACCTCAGATATTTCAAAATTGGGGACTTCATTCTTAAAAAAGTCTTCCAATCAACAAAGGAAGTTGGTGCAGGAAAGCTAAATCCAAACTGGGAAGGGCCCTACAAAGTCCGTGGCATTGCTGGAAAAGGCGTGTACGAGCTGGAAATTATGGACGACAGAATCTTACCAACCAGTTGGAATGTTGTTCATTTGAAGAAGTATTACTTCTGAAGTAAAGGGAATACCCCCGGACGGGTGTCATTACGTTCGATTTTACTTTTGTACAGTTAAAGTTATACTAACCATTTTAGATGATAGGCACAAAGTTAACCCATCACCAGATGATGATATTAGACCTGCATAGACATGAGGTAGTAACTGAATTCATGGTCTAGGGTTACAACTTTCTGATGGACGTTTTTAAAGGGTTAAGCAATCATCATCTAAATTATATACCTTCGAGTCCCGTATGTTTTTCCTTTTCAGGAAAAGGACCACAAGAAAGGAATAGTCAAGTGCTCGAGATTTCATTCTTCAAAGCTCAAACACTTGGGGGACCTATACAGTATGGAAGGCAAAGAAGAATCAAAGAAGACTATCAAAAATTCAAAGCTCAATCCTGAAGATCCATCTTCCCAACAAGTCAAGTACTATGAGCAAAATCAAAGAGCCAAAAACAAAAAACACAAAGCCTGATTCAAAAACCTTCAAAAAAAAAAACATATTCGTAAATGTAAACGAATGTTTAGGTTAAAGGCAGAATATTAGACGCAACTCAGGGGACTCGGCCCAAAATTGTTATACCCCGTAGTATTACATTATGACAATGTTATGCTCAGTATTATATTACGACGATGTTATACCCTGTAGTATTGGACGTTGAATTTGTCGTAAGATAATTGACATTAGTTTAAGGACAAGATATTTGGAGATTTTAAGTATTATTTTATTTCAAAAAAGTTCGTGAAGGTGAGAGGGTAAAGCAAATCGAAAAAAATGAGTTTCGTCGAAGTTTGTCGTTTTGAGATAAAATATGGTCCGAGCTATAATACCCGGTACTTATGGACTAGTACCATACAAGGTACCACATGACCATGGTAATGGGGCGTATAAGGTATGTTAAAAGTGAGTATTATTTTAAGTAATTTGAGATAATTATTAATTATGTGGATAATTGGGTATTTAATAATTTTTGTGGGAGATAAGCTAATTAATTATGATCTTTGGATAAGATTATTAAGATTCCTAACGTGGCAGCAATTGAGGTCTTCATCCAAGAAAAAATTGTGACTCTTATTCCATGTAATTAGGTAGCATGACAAGGGGCCTTTGGGAAAGACTAAGCCATCAAGTGGAGCCCACAAAACCAAAAAACTTAAGAGACTCCTTATCTCATTAAGGTGATACAAAAGTTACGGATATTTGTTAGATGATGTTATGTACACTTTAACTCATTTTTGAGTTGAAAGATGAAATCTTAAGATTATGATTCTTATCTCATAATCTTACGAAGGCTTCTCTAAATTCAAAGTAAGAAGGCCTGTGGCTTTGTGAAATTTCAAATACAAATATACGGATGAAGCTTCAAGGAAAGTCTTATAAGATTATGATCAAATTCACAAAGTAAGATATATTGGCAACATGATTTTGCTTCGACAAATTCATACGAGATTATATTACGCAATAGCAATGAGATTTTGCAATACTAAGGGAGTATGGTTTAATATTTCTCAAGAATATCATATGGATTTCCCATACTTCGATCCGCCGTTACGTGTTATCGCTTGACGTGTGTTAGAGGAATTTTCAAGAGAATCATTTCAGGTATGTTAAGGCTATCCCTTGTTTCTTTTGGCATGGTCCAAATTATACTGAAGAAATGAGTAAATACACAGTTTCTATAAATTACTCTATTCATAGCAATAGTAGGGGTGTCTATATTCTTGATTCCCCATGAGAATTATTATTATCTTCCGTTCATGGGTCTCAAAAATACATATGTTGGTAAAGTTTATTTCATGATATTAATCAGAGGCATAATGGCCTTATGACGTACTGAGAGATTTTATTGACGTATTTCATATGCATTTCGTGCATTTACATATGTACATTTACCCATGACCAGATGGCGTTATATACGCGTATATATGTAAATATATGTATATGGGATACGGAAAAAGGTTACGGCGTTATATACGCACCACCACCTGATCAGCTGGTATATGATGATGATGTTTCCCACAGTGGCTGAAATATAGTTCAAACGGCGTTATATACGCGTATATATGTATGTATATCCAAACGGCGTCATATATGCGTATATACGTATGTATATATATGTATATGGGATATGGGAAAGGTTATGACGTTATATACGCACCACCACCTGATCAGCTGGTATACAATGATGATTTTGCCCATAGGGGCCGATATGATATGATGGAATGCCCTCAGAGGCTGATGATGTTATGGAACATGTACCTATGCACGACATGACATTCATACGCATATGCATGACGCTAAAAGTTTATGATTTACAAAGTTATGCAGACTTAGAGTTTGAGTCATGTACTCTATATGTTTATGTATTTATTTATGTGCCTTACATACTCGGTATATTATTCCAACTGACGTCCCTTTTGCCGGGGGAGTGCGTTTCATGCCCGCAGGTCCCGATAGACAGGTCAAGATCCCTCCAAGTAGGCTATCAACTCAGTGGAAGATGTTGGCGCACTCCATTTGCTTCGGAGTTGCTTTTTTGGTTAGTATAATTTAGACGTGTATTGTTTGGTATGGCGGACTTTGTCCCGACCTTTACGACATTTATGTACTCTTAGAGGCTTGTAGACATATGTCGTGTACGTGAAAGATTGTACGGCCTTGTCGGCCTATGTTTTGAGTTTATAAACGATTATGTTGGCCTATTAGGCTCGTATGTCACGTGTATCTGATGATGTAATAAGAAAGATACGTTACGTTGGTACTTGGTCGAGTAAGGTACCGGGTGCCCGTCGCGGCCCATCGGTTTGGGTCGTGACAAAAATTTATTTCATATATTTAAAAATAGAGTGAGGAATAGGAATAAACAGTAAACAGGTATAAATCATGACTGAGAATATATTTTCTACCAAAAAGTGTAAGGATAGTAGTAAATACCCCTGAGGGTCCAAACAGTACGGCACAAGGCCCCAAACACGGCATTCAGCCCAAGTTAACAGAATCATTTCTAAAACACATGGATATCATATAGAGTTTATCAAAATACGCAACTCTACAGTTTCCACGGGACGGACAAAGTCACAATCGCTATCGATGCACGCCCACACGCCCGTCACCTAGCATGTGTGTCACTCATTTATCAAAATAGTATGAAATTTCGGGGATTCGTACCCTTAGGTCTAGATTTACAATCATTACTTACCTCAAACCGGATGTAAATCTACTCCGCGATGCCCTTGACGCTAGACTCGGCCTCAAATCGCCTCGAATCTAACAGAAATCAGAATCATAACATCAATACATGTTAAAGGAACAAAGCCCATGCAAAAATTATAAAATCAAATCAAAAATCCCGAAATTGGACAAAGCCGACCCCCCGAGCTCACGTCTCAGATTCCGATAAAAATCGCAAAACTAGAATCCTTACACTCTCACGAGTCCATACATACAAAATACATCAAAATCCGACAACAAACGGTCCCCCAAATCCTCAAATCAAAATCTCCAATTTCAAGCCCTAATCCCCCAATCTTCTTCCTTAATTCCCATAAATTTCATGTCTAATCAATTAGGAATCATCATAGAATCGAGTATTGAGTTCAAAAACATTACCTCCAGGTGTTACCCCTCGAATCCCTATTCAAATCCTCTCAAAAAGCTCTAAGCCCGAACACAAATGGTGGAAAAATGACCAAATTTTGTGAAGACAACAATTCATACCTTCTGCCCAGCGAAAACCGCCACTGCGGACTCGCACCTATGGTCCCAGGTGCGCACCTGCGAAAAGTCACTTAAACTCCCCCTTCGCATTTGTGGCCCACTACTCGCACATGCGGGCTCGCAGGTGCGACCGAACTTCTGCACTTGCGCTAACTGCCTAGGCCTCCACTTCCGCTTCTGCGATGGCCACTCTGCACCTGCGATCATCGCACCTGCGGCTCCCCATCCACAGGTGCGGCCACACCAAAAGAATCACACCAGCATTATTTTCAGCAGCTCAACTTCCCAAATTCAATCCGTTGACCATCTGAAACACGCCTGAGGCCCTCGGGGCCTCAACCAAATATACCAACACGTCACATATCATCACACGAACTAAGTCGAACCCTCGGAACCCCCGAAACAACATCAAAACACCAAATAAATCCCTAATTCAAGCCTAAGAATTTCTAAACTTCTGAAATTCGCCAACGATGTCAAAACCACTCAAACAATGTCCTAATAACCTGAAATTTTGCACACACATCCCAAATGACGCTACAAACATATCCCAACTTCCGGAATTTCATTCCGACCCCGATAGCTAATTTTCCACCGCCGACCGGAAATCGCTAAAAATCCAATTTCGCTGATTCAAGTCTAATTCTACTCCGGACCTCCGAACAACATTCCGAACACACTCCTAAGTCCCAAATCACCTCATAAAGCTATCCGAGCCATAAAAACCACATTCCGAGATCTTCTACCTATAAGTCAACTTTCGGTTGACTTTTCCAAATATTAAACCAACTTAAGAGACTAAATGTCTCATTTCTCTCCACAATCACTCCGAACCCGAGCCAACCGACCCAATACAACATAAAAGAGCTGAACAACACAAAAAATAAAGCAAAAATGGGGAAACGGGGCTAAACTCTCGGAACGACCGACCGGGTCGTTACAATTTTCTCCAAATACTTCACTATAACTCTGAGCCAACAACAAAGTTTACAAACTCGTGCAAACCTAAGGATTAACTCTAACCCTTATAGCAACCAGTCACAGGCTGTTGCGACTGCTTCAAGTTAACTCTAACTTGAACAACTCGAGTTTACAACCTCTTGCAAACCTAAGGATTAACTCTAACCCTTATAGCAACACGCCACACGTTGTTGCGACTATGTCAAGTTAACTCTAACTTGAATAATACAACTCAGGTACCTAGTACAATTTGCTTCTGAGAAAGCTTAAAGGTAAAACTCAAAACGCCTACTACACTTTGAACTAGAAATAAAGAAAGACACATAAAACTCTTTATGGAGATGGTTCTTCAATCTGGTTCGTGTAGCTTCAGGATCGCTCTCTTAAAACTCACAAGAATTGCTCATAAAATGTCTTGCTATTTTGCTCTCAATTCTTGCTTAACTTCAGTATATGTGCATCGTCTGTAAAAGAGAACACAACTGATATATATAGAGTTAGTAAATGAAGATTAACTAGAGTTCTAATGCTTTACTCTTCCTTGGTGGAGGAGTTCTAGTCAACTTCAACTTCTAACTCTTCCCTTATCTTGGATAGAGTTCTCTTCAAGTAAGAAGTCCTGCTCCTTATCAAATATGCAACCTTTTCGTTCAAGGAATACCAGATATAACCACTTATACTTATCCCTTTCACGTGTAAGCCTTTTGCTTGATTATGTCTGTCACCCGTGTACACTGTCCATGGACTTGGTTCATGCATGTGTTCCTTTGCCAATCATCAAAACAAACTTACTCGGGCCAACAAAACTACAGCTGGTTATGCCAATAAATAATTTCTTCTATACAAACTTTACAAATGTGGCATTAAATAAAAACACTATACTTGCCTTTGCATTCCTTCCTTTTTTCTTTCTTTTGGTGGTTTCTTGGGTCCAAGCAATGCAAATCTTTACCATACGGTAATCATATTGATAGTATTCACCTTAGTTCCCTGCTAAATAGGAACGTACTGCGGTTTGTCCTTGTCCAGATTAGTTTCAAAGGTTAGCTTTGATAGTGTTCACCTTAGTTCCCTGCTAAATAAGAACGTATTGAGGTTTGTCCAGATTACTTTCAAAGGTTAGCTAATGCTTATGGACCAAGTCAAAGGATCTAATTTTGACTCAAAAATAAGTTTTACCAGTCATACTGACATTTTTGCTAAGGAAGTCATTTTTCGTGAAAAATATATTCTAATTGATGGTTGGTAAGGTAAATATACTTTACAAAAATATATATATATATTCAAAGTTATGTTGGCACATTGTAGAGAGTTCTGATGAAAAATATGCGTAAAGAATTAATGGCGAAGTATCAACTAGAGCAAGTGATATTGAAGTGAAAAGTTAAAATACTTGTTAAGAAAATAACGTCCATAAGTGAGGGAAATCACTTTCCCTTTTTAAATGGAAAATGTTTTTCCTCAACCATTTTATGAAAATGACTTCAGTTGTACAAACACCCAATAATTTTCTCTGCTTTTACTTTTATCTATTTATACATTAACGGAAGCTATATTCAACTCGCGCTTTTAAGATAACTACTTGACAGCATATAAATGTATAACAAGATGGGATACAAAGAGGCAAATGAAAATCAACTCTGAACATGGTGCCTTTCTTGGGTCAGTCCTGCTCTGAATGACCCAAAGAGCATGTTTGATTTTTATGCTTAGAGCAACTACAACCTGAATAATAAGCCAACACTGGAATAGCAGTAAACATTTTCTGAAGTGCGATTGAAACTAGAAACGCCTAATATCTTTTGGAGGCTTAAAATGAAGAGGATGAGTTTCTGGTGTGGCAGTTTCATCTTCTTTCCACATCTTGATTGTCTTATCAGCTTCACAACTGATCAGCCTTGAGCCAGTCATATCATAGGTGAGAGCGTAGATACCAGCTTCACTGTCCAATGACCCTGAAACATGGTAAGGACTAGAATAAACCTTTTGGTCCTCTTGACCAACAATAATAGTTAACATCAAATTATCAACACGCATACCAGGTTGAACAATAGTTTGAGATTGCTGGAAATTGTGACCGCTTCTCCAATCCCAAAACCACATGCTTCCATTGTCACCTTCACAAGGAGATACACAATGCATCAGCAGAGTACATCACTGACATCGAGCTTAAGAACTAGAATGAGGAAAGCAGGGGTTGGAGGAGGGGCAGAACAAAAAATGAGAGGAATGGGCGGATGGGGAGTGTCATTAACTATTTCTCACCTCCTGTGGCCATTACACCGTCATCATTGACTGCCATTGCATTGACAATGGTTTTCTGTTGGGAGCTGGAAAAAAGAATGTCGACGTGATCTTAGATTCTAATTAAAGAAATAAGGATACTGAGATATGATATAAGATATATTAAAGATGTAGAGGTAAAGATTCTATGGCACGTCATCTAACTTACAGCATGTTATGCATAAATTCTCCTTTTGGAAGGTTGAATTTTTTTATGTTGTCTGCTGATGCAGAAGCAAAACAATCCCTGCAGCAGAATAAATTTTAAGAAAAATTAGTAGTCGTACTCCGAGCAGAAGTTAGGGAATCATAAAAATAGCAGCATGTGCCATGTAAACATACTCCGTAGGATGCTGAGCCATAGCTCGAACAGATTTCTTGTGATGTGTGAGGGTTGCCATTGTCTTACCTGCCAGACAAGGACAATTAGTAATCACAGGAAGTCAGAAACTGAAACCATTATAAAATAAACAGAGCATAAAATCCCAGTAAGGAAATCTGAGTTACCATATCTAAGGTCCCAGAACTTAATGGTACTGTCATGAGAGCCAGTTATAACCTGTGGATCCTGAAATGAAACTTCCCATCATGAAATCTGATTGTAATACATAGGCCATACAGCAAGTATAAAACAGTCATTAGCATGTGATTATGACATCAAGAAAATGAGACACCTCGCATAATGTTTTTAGTAGAGCCAGCTCCCGGAAGTAATTTGCTTCTTAAAATAACGGAATTTCCAGCAACAGCACCCTAATTCTGCTAACTATACGGAAATCACTTCTAAAAAGAATACATACGTGGAACCATTAGTAGTTGCTAAGGTTTAACTGTCTCATGAAGGTATATCTGTTTTGTTGGGCAGTCCATAACGTGTTTCTACTATGTGAATCCTCCTTATCAAGAAACATCCAGCCATCCCATCTTATACCAGAAAGTATCCATAGAAGGCCATTCAAATGCGCTCATAGATATTTTAGCTTAAAATAAATAGCTTAATATCACAATATATCTTTATATGAAACATTTCGCAGATTCCATCTGATTACTAGCTAGACCACCACCATCTGGTTTTCAAACCAAACATTTTGGTTCAGAAAACAATCTTGTTACTCTTTAAATAACACCAAACACAAAAGACAACCCAAGACATGTTACAAAAGACAACCCAAGACATGTTTTCGTTTCCACAAGAGGTCAGGCCTCAGCCCCTAATTCTCTTCATTTTTTTATTTTAGGTATGTCTTTAACTTCTATATCTTCCCTTCAACATTACAAATTACAACCCCACCCCCAAACCCCTACCTCTTTTTTCCTCCTTTTTTAGCCAGTAAGATTTGATCTTTCAATTTTTTCTTCAATAAAAAGTTATCGTGAAATAGATTTGGTAGCATCAAAGATGTGAAGCCGGTTATTAATGTATTAGGTTCACCCATTTGAGAATCTAAAAAAGAATTAGATCAGCTAGAGATGTCTGGATGAGCACCGTGAAGTCGAGGGGCCGGGAATAGAAATATGTGCAAGTACGAGTGCCTATTTGGGAATTAAGCCTAGTCTAATATATTCAAATTCTTGAAAGTTGGAAAGCTGTACAGATATATAATGGTGTCAAACATTTTTGAATGTTATAAAATAGGAAGACTGACACAAAAATTGACACGGATAGAGTAACAACAATAATAGTACATATTATGTGAAGTAAAAAGCGTCACATATTGAAGGAAACCTACATTTCTAGGATCAAACCAAATCTAAATTAAGTTTTCTCCTAACAGACAGTTATCTGACGTGGACTACGATTAGCTTTAATAAACAAAAGAATTTGCTAATAATCTCACAGTGAAGAGAACTCCTAATTTCAGACGAAGATGAAAAAGTTCTGGTAAATAGGAAAATTATAAAGAGTATGGAAATTGAAAAGTAGAAGAGAGTTGGGTTTTGAAATAGGTAGAGGAAGTCATAAAGGGCAACTACTATTTCATGGTATAAGGTTTTATTATGTTCATTTGCAATGCTCCAGGTGCAGTATACCCTAAAAAAGCCAGAATCAGGCTCTTCTTTGAGCATGATTGGGTCCTGCAGTGGTAGAGCCTGGGGTACTATTTTCCAACGTTGTATGGAGTTCGCTCTTCGCCTCTTCCCGTGATTTTCGCTGCTTTCTTTAGTTAATTGTATTGTCTCGGTCTAGTCAGTCTACTGATCCACTTGTTAGTGCGTTAGTATAGTATTCTAGTAGTCCCATTTCTTTCTCCACAGTTACTCTGGTAGTCCAACATTTTCCTCTTTGATCAGTTACTCTGGTAGTCCAATCTAGATTAAAGCTCCAGAAATTTAGGATTTCAGCTATTACCAAACTAGGATTTCAAATCAGGATCAAATTTGCTCCAGCATCTAGAATTTTGAAGCTGCCATCGTGACTTAATTTCGACACTATTCTAACTCTAAAGTCATGGGCTGTCGTATTGTCTCCTGCCCTCATGCTTAAGAAAATAAGCCAGAGATTTAATATTAAACCAATTATAAAAGAATGCTTACCATTGGCCTGGTAAAAACAGAACAAACAGTGTTATCATGTCCAGACAGAGCATGAATTTGCATTTTGCTACGAATATCCCAAACCTGAAATCATGATAGAATTAAGATAAAAGTCAGAACTGCACCGATGTTATATTTGGAAAGAACAGAAGTAGTAACTACTGAAAGCTTCAGTACTAGGATCAGCTATCACCCAAGATAAAGAGCTTCAGTAATGATACCCGACAGACAGAATCACGACCCCCAGTGAACAAGATGTCAATGGTTGGATGAAGAGCCAAGCAATAAACACCACTGAGGTGTCCATGATAGGAGCGGATCACCTGAAAATATATATATATAAGCAAATATGTAACCAGAAACCATTAACCATGAGTTATGAATGGCTATCAGGACTGTTAACTACCTTATTTTGTTCCAGGTCCCAGCATTTAACTTGCTTATCATCACCAGCTGAGAACATGTATGTGTGTTTGTTGCTAACAGCAAGGCCTGCAAGGAGACTCCAATTGTCACCGGTCTATATCTTAGGTTAGCACTCAATGTCCTCATACACGTTCTAATATTTGATTGAATTTCAGAACAAACAAAAGTCTAGAGAACAAACCCCGAACTTGTTCAATGTGCCCTGTTAAAGTGAGCTTCAATATTCCACTTGCTAAATCCCATATCTTGTATCATGGCAGAAAAAAAAGATATACTTAGTTCCTGATGGAAAACCAATTAGAAAGGCCTAACATATGCGTAGCCATCAGTATATGAAAATGAAAACCAGTAACAAATTCCCACCACTCTAACAAAGACACAGGCAAAGAGGTGTCCTCACCAATTGGCATTTTATTCCACATGCACACATTTGATAACTTAGGAATGAGTGATGTAACTTTGTCTAGCAACTCTAGAGCTTATATCAAGTTACACAAAATATTTCCAAATAACCTCCAAGATTTTCAGGACTCGTGTTCAGAAGTGATACTTACAGGTAGATATATTATTATCACAACTAAACCATCCTCATTGCTGGCCATGCATACTATTTTTTTATTAGAAGCAACAAAATCAAGGGCACATTCAAATAAAAACTGCATAAAAGTGCATTAAGTTTCGCCTGAACTTGAAAAAAACAACCAGTTCGGTTATCATGCTCTAACCAATGTATTTTGGTACCAGCACTACAACTTTCAATTTCTTTCTTTATCGTTGCTATTTCAATTTTTTAGTCCAAGGTGAAGAGTATGTATCTCGGTAAATTCTTTCAGCGTAACTAGCTTATTCGATATAATACTGGCTGTTGAGGAATGATGCAACACTTATCTGACAGTTTGGAGCTAGCAGAACTGGTCTAGGGTGCACACGCTGAAACACAGAGGTTATATTCCAGAGCCTTTACACCTTAAATCCGATATTACAGCAGCTTTTAAATTAAAAATTATTGGTACACATGATAAATGTTTCATCTCTACTGACCCCAAAATAATAAAGAGAAATGTCTCATCTCGGAAAAACCGTGATTCTTGACCACTTCCATCTCCCAAAGAAAGTCATTTCCAAAAGCCACACTAACAGGTTTATTCCCTTGTGGGGTATTGGAATTGTCAGGATTTCAAACTCAATTATTTTACCTTGATAGTTCGATCTGCCGATCCAGTACAAAACCATGTGTTACTAGGATCCACCGCGACTGATCGCACCCATCCCAAATGGCCACTGATAACCTATACAATTAAGAAACGTCATGCATTAGAGCTTACATCTATAATATACCATGCCGCATTGACGATTCAACAGCATAAATAGTGCAGGTGTAAAGTATAAAACGATAAAAATGGATTATTTTCAGTCTTCTGAATGAACTAGACCCATTTATAGAGGAGTTATCTTTTATGGGACTAGTACATAACAAGACTTCTTGCGATTCAAAATAACAAATCTTTATAATTGTTATGAGGCCACTATCTTGCTGTTTTGATCAGGCTGCAGAATATAGGAACTTGGAAGTCAAATCTTCTTAGAGGTCAAATTTTTCATCAGTTTATAATTTAATCAGGTAAAATGGCTCTACTGTTTTAAACATTCAAGATTTAGCTGCAAAGTAAAATTTGAACTTCTTAACTGCGATGACTTTTTGGTAACCTAAAAGCAGGCCATACGTGTGATATCTGATGGAGGCAAAATTTAAGATATTAAGTGTAGCTTCACCCCTCCACTAGATCATTGATATAGTTACAACCAAATTGAAGGACTAAAATAATAACTAAATGACAACAGTAAGAAGGTAAAATTGATTCAGGTGATCTGCTCTTCTCAAGGGTGAAGGTTATTAAGCTGGAGTGAGGTGCTAAAGAATACTCTGAACCAGTACGTGAAAACTTGGAAAGGTAAGAAATATATTATAACACAAAACAGAGAAACACAGCCGCTTTAACCAGTGTAGATAATACCCAGCCATTACAACAACAGAATCTTACCCTGTAGTTTTTCCAGGGAGCATGCCATACTGGGCGAGGCCATTTGCTTGGTATTCTTTCCATGATTGCAGCAGTTGACAGATTTCTGAAGGGAATAAAAATAAAGAATTCATTGCATAAGTACAAGATACGATTCCTGGCTTAAAGAAGAATTTTTTTTGCAGATTTGACTTGGTTGATTGATCAGAGTTGCAATTTTGTTAAGAAGAAAAAATACATACAGAAACGCACCCAAGGGTGTGGCCTATTGGTCAATTAGTAGGGTGCAAACCTTGGAAGCCAGAGTCAAATCCCAAGAGAAACAAAAAATACTAGTAGATGATTTCTTCCTATTTGCCCAAGACTTGGTGGGCAGAGTTATTCAGTACTTGTGCTTTTGGGAGGTAGCATGTACCCGGTGGAATTGTCGAGGTACACCTGAGTTGTTCTGGACACCACCGTTATTCAAAAAACACACATAACAGACATCATTATGGATCTGTTAAAACGGAAACTTCCAAATACCAACTCAAGCATCTAAATTCTTGCACTAAAGATGAAATCTTGACATGCTAAATGCCAAGACTAGGTATCAACATGAGTTTCGGGGAGAAATTTTTATGTCAAGGTACTGCATTAGTCATACATATACGAGTAATACATATTTGTATACTCCAAGTTACACATTATGTTCTTTCTGTCATTTGATTAAACTCTCACTAGAAGGAAACACAACAAAAAGGGGCGATCATAACAATGTTGAATTCATATCTGTTAAGAAACATGAAAGCTGAAATACAGATTTGACATAGCCCTCCATCTAGTTTTGTACAGTACCCTTCCTCTAGTATTTGGCAAAAACACATTATTCTGGTATAACCATATATTCATACATAATAAATTCTGAAATCACACCCACCTTATACTGAGGAAAAATGGCAATCCTGAAATACTATAAACACAGCATCAAACAGTTACAGGATGCCAATTTAAGTGTCTATAACGAGATCTCATAATATGAGCACTGACAATCGATGATATCCAGACATCACATGGAACCCACCCCTCAAGCTTTAAGGACAAACACTATCAAACTGCTTAAAACTTTGAAGTCTTTGTTTGGGAGGGTCCATGCTTGCAACTTGAAGCCTTGTAAATACCCATGCCAAAACTTTATTCACTACACAGAAAATTGGTAAAGAGTGCTACTTCATTGAACGAGAAAAGGTCAACAGAGCTAAATAATAACTAAACTCATATCAGATCTCGAAAGGGCTTCTAACAACTAGTTGAGTGGTTTCTAAAAACTTTCCAACTGCTAGTTACAAAGCCCCTATAAGATCTCGAAAGGGATATCCTAACCAGAACAAGTTTATTCCCCAAATTTGTAAACATCCCTAGTCCTATGTATGAAGACGAGGTGAAAAAGGGCTTAGTAGATAAAGATACTCCACCAGATTAAAAAAATTCTTGATAAAATTTAAAAAATATTACCAACATCTCATCTAATAGTGTGAAATACAATAGGAAAGAAAGGCATGCGTAATAACCTTTCTGACGAACCATGAGAAGGAACAATAGCATTGCTATTCCCTGGGAACCTGACATCAGCGCTGCAAAATAATTTTACAATACTATAAGTATAAATTTGAGTATCGAGCCCTACCAACATCCTATCCTCCAAATAAATAAACCAACCAAGGTTTATGTGGGTGTCCGTGTGGGTTGCATGCGGGTGTCTAAAGAAGGAACATAAAGTACTTACGGGCCCTTCGCTGGTATGGATGGACCAAGAGCCAATTCATTTCCGGTTCCCTCATCCCTAGTATTTTCAGGACCTGACAAGAAAAGCCAAATGTATATCACAAATGACAGAAAGAATATTAACAGGACAAATGAGAAATATAATTCACGACGGCAGGTTCCAAATTCCAGCAATATTTGTCTTTTAGGGAGCTTATTGCAATTTCTCAAAATATGTTTCTCCTTCTCTTTAATCACTCCAAATGCATACTTTTTAGAGTTCTAGTAATCTTCATTTACCCAACTACAGATTCATAATAGTAACAAGTGCAATGCTCCATGTGCATTCATGAAAAAATTTCACAATAAGATATTGCTGACAAGGTTCTGCACATATGTGCTATAATTGTGCATTTCTTTCTGTACTCCTTTCATCAATACGATTTTTGTTTGTCTTCTACTCAACGATATCATCTTTCCATTCAGAGAAGGTGCCTTACAAGGCATACGAGCAGCTTCATAACAAGAAGAATTTCATTAAACCGTTCAGGAGATGGAAACGAAACGCGCAAAATAGGTCGCTATAAAAAATCGTGATAAGTGGGTCACTATGAATATATGATATAAATTGAGGGTATAGACTGAATGGCTCACATCATCTAATACACTAGTACTTTAGGTTCGGCCCTCCTATTCAATCTGTAGCAATAAAGGTTAATGTAACGTTAAGATTGAGTACCTGGAAGAGCAAGGGCATTAGAAGGAGCATTTTGAGCTTGATTCTGCACAGCAGCTTTGGCATTGGAAACCGGTTGGGCTGTTGTGCTTTTTATCCCTCCGTACTCAACATTTAGCTGTTACATGTGAAATCCACATCAATTTTGATGAATAGCACCAACTTGCCCACAATATGTAAAGCATATGCACTAAAATCTAGTACTAAACTTGTTCCTATCCTTATCTACTTAGCAGGAATGTTATAACCTTTTTCAAAAGAATCAGCATTACTGACCTTATAGCTCGTTCGAATTTTCTTGCTGCACAAAAGATTTTTAAAAAGGTAAACAATTAGATAACACAATCATATTCAAGAAAACAAAAATTAGGGCAATAAATAAAATTCCCTTTCTGTTATTTCAATTGGATGTGGGATTTAATTAAACGGTACCGTACCTTTCAGGATCAGGAGGGGGAAAGTGACCATGGAGAGGGGAAAAGAGGTCAAGAGACCGTTTAAGGGATTTGAAGCTGAGCTTCTTGATGGATTGTGGTTCCACTGCCACTTCTGATTCCATTGTTGTGGGGCCCGGCATTCTTTACCGGAAGTGTAGGAGAGTTACTACTTCTTGGGGACGCCGAACGAGTACTGTGCCGCCGGGAGGAGGTGGCCGGGATATGGGGCTCTCTTTCCTTCGGAACCAAACCTCTGGGACTTCAGTAAATGTTGGGTTCACAGCTCGAGCAAAATACTCTCCTACTTCGGTCTTCGCCTATAATAATAACAATCATATACTAATACCAAAATAATGTGGGCAAAAAGTACTAAACAGTATATTTTAAAGGCAAAATACAGTGTCACCTGAACTATACATCAAATCTCTCTTATACACTTTCTGACTCGCAAAAATTATCTTATACACCCAACTTTTTAAAAGTGTGTCTATGACATACCATTTTGCTTCGCTGACACTCGCGTGTTATACATAGAAACAGGGCGAGTGAACTCCAAAAAAATAAAAAATAAAAAAGCTTAAAAACTTTAACTCGGTTTCGAAGTCATAAGAACTCAACAATGAAAGTTCAGAATTTCTCCTAAAATCATTGCGTTCAAGTGGTTTTAAGTTCAAGGGTTAGATCATAATCAATTCCAAAGAGCAAACAATCCACGTAAGTTTTAGATCTCAACTTCGCATCAACCTAGAACTATTTTTGCATTTGCTTGCCATTGAAGTCTTTTAAAATCAACAATTGCTTTCAAATTTCAACCACACAATTATTATCCATTGATGCAAACTACAGATTGGAGTTCGAAATTGAATTTTATCTGTGACTCGAACAATGGAACCCACCGCAGGTCTAAATAAAATCAATATTTTTTTAAATCAACAATTTATTTTTAAAAGGAGTGGTATTGAGATCGAAAATTGAATTGTAATTACTATTTGGGATGAGATTTTGGTGGAATAATGTTCAAATCACTATTACCGGTAAAGCTTCGAAGGTTGAAGTCGAAATTACATTTGAATATGAAATTTCATGTTCAAATTCAAGTGGGTATTCAAGGTCCTTGGTGAAAACACTTGCACGAAGCTAAATTTGATATTTTAAATGTATTGAAATTGATTAGGGTAAAAAAAAAAAGCAACTAAAAGAAAGTTGAATCGGAAAAAAGAAGTCTAGAAACCTAAGGAAGGAGACGAGGGTAGATTTGTAAATCTAAGTATTTTTTCCGTTAAGGACACGTGTTGAAACCCCATTGGTGCGTGACATGGACATTTTTTGTGAAACTGGTCAACTATAAAAATGGTGTGTCATAGACACACTTTTGAAAGGTTGAGTGTGTAAGATAGTTTTCGCCGTTAGAAAGTGTGTAAGAGGGATTTGGTCCATAGCTTAAGTAGCAATCTATGTATTTTGCCTATTTTAAATTCAGAATCAAGAAAACTAACCCTTTCTCTCTTTCTTTTTTTTCTTCTTGTGTGTGTGGGGTTAATATGTCTACCTTTTTTGTAAAATAAAAGAGTTTCTCGATAAAAATAGAGGTATTAACTTAGCACCAATAATTCCCTTGAATTTGGGACAAGAAAATTATTAGGAGCACATTATGATATAAATTTGCCAGATTGATTACAACAACAACAACCCAGTGTAGTCTCATTAGTGCAGTATGGGGGTCGAGTGTACGTATACCTTACCCCTACCTTCAAGAAGGCAGAGGTTGTTTCCTGTAGGCTCACGGTTCAGGAAAGACAAAAGAAGGACAACAACAAGCATACTAATAGATAAAACAAAGTAAAATACAAAATTGACAGTAGGTAGTATAATCAGAAAGTCGGAAAAAAATAACAAGTAATAACTTAAGTCTAAGGGAATCGACAATACACACACATACAGCATGCTCGACTACCTATCCTAACGCATTATCTTTATTCTCAACCCCCATACATTCATATCCATGGTCAGGTCCTCGGTAACATGGAGAAACACCATATTCTGCTTAGTCACCTCTCCCCGATACTTCTTTGGTCTGCATCTACCTCTCCCCAAGCCCTCCACGACCAGTCTCTCGTACCTCCTTACCGGACCTCTCCCGTATCTTGTACTCCAAAGGGGTCACACTCACCTTATCCTGAATAACTTCATTTCTACTTCTATCTAACCTGGTATGTCTGTACATCCATGTCAACATCCTCATTCAGTCACCTTCATCTCATGAACATAGGAGTTATTGACTATCCAATACTCTGCATCATACAACATAGTCGGTCTGACCACCGCTCTATAAAACTTACCTTTAAGTTTTGATGGCACATTCTAATTAATTTGCAAAATTGATTAGCTTTTTGTAATTGATGTAAACTATCGAAAATTTTGTTGTCTTCCACGTGATTAGGCTATAATAATTAATGTTAAGATGTTCTTGCTCAATTTAATTGTCACGACCCGAATTTCCCACCGTCGGGATCGTGATGGCGCCTAACATTGAACCTGCTAGGCAAGCCAACATAAATATTTAATATTTACCTTATTCATTTATTTTTGACAGATAACAGGTGATGTAAAAATCAGCAGAGATAAAAGGGCGGATGAAAACAAAGTCTAACAACTTGATTAAATATCATTATGAGAGTCAAAATACCAAATCCAGAATTTGGTGTCGCAACTTCACGGACTATCTAAGAATACTACAAATAAGGGGTTTGAACAAAAGTAAATACATTTATTTCTGGTATAACTAGAACATAATACAAATGAAATAGAAGGGGACGCCAAGGCCTGCGGTCGCCTGCAGGACTACCTCGGTGTCTCCACGTGGACCGAAGGCAGCCTCCTCGCTCTAAGGTCCGTAAGGTCCTGTACCGGGATCTGCACAAAAGTGCAGAGTGTACTATCAGTACAACCGATCACATGTACTGAGTAAGTGTCGAGCCTAACCTCAGCGAAGTAGTGACGAGCCTAGGACACGACAACCAAAACAACCTGTGCAGTTTAACAGTATACGGAAAAAATAATAACAACGAGAATTAAACAGATAAGCATAAATGAAAAGGGAACATGCTGAGGGGAGAAAATATCAAATAATGGAAATAACGAGATAAAGCACAATTTAGATATCAATTTAAGCAACAGAATAGTAATACAAAAACAAGTGCATGACATCACCCTTCGTGCTTTTACTCTCGTCCTCACCATCAAAATCAATATATTCAGCACGGCATCACCCTTCGTGCTTTTACCTCACAATATCATGGCACAACATTATCCTTCGTGCATTATCACTCATATCATGTCACGACATCACCCTTCGTGCTTTTAAAATCACAATATTGGCACGGCATCACCTTTCGTGCATTAACATTCACTCAAAATCTCATGCACGGCATCACCCTTCGTGCTTTCACACTCTTCCTCACCCAAACACATCAAATGACAACAATCCAACAAGGAAACTAACAGAGTAAACAAAATAAAACCATAACGTCCTGGCAAGGGAGCCAACAGTGGAATCAGTACCATCCCGGCAAGGAAAACAGCTATATCAATCTCACTTAGTACATAACTGCACATAAAAATCTTCAACTGAAATGAATACTCAACATTATTCAATATCAAGGAATTTGCTTGGTCAAAACACGAGGTTCGGACCAAAATCCGATCATCCATTTACCCACGAGCCTGAATATATAATTAGTTTCGGAATTCGATCCTAAAATGAGGTCTAAATTCTAATTATTTAAAAAGCCCTAACTCTACACAAATCCCCAATTTTCTATCCTTAAGAACATGATTCAGGCCTAGAAATCTAATGGGTGTTAACTAAAATTGAAGAAAACAAGTCTAAGAACACATATCTATAGGTTTGTGGTGAAATCCCTCTTCAAAAACCGCCCAAGTTTGAGTTTAAGTGAAAGAGTTATGAAAATTTTGAAGAATCCCCTAATTGGTCTGTTTTTAAAAGACTGGGAAAAAATATGCTATGCGTTCGCGACAAGGCCTGTGCGTTCGCATAGGCTGCCCCTCCCCTGCCCGTCATGTTCGCATCACAAGGGATGCGTTCGCACAGTGTTAAAACTATCCCAGCCCCCAGCCCTTCCTATTCTATGCGATCGCGGCTGGCCGGGTGCGTTCGCGTAGAGTAAGCTCCCAAGGCTCCGCATTCGCACCTAGTTCTATGTGTTCGCATAGTGCAAATCCCAGCCCCCTCCCATTTCTTCTTCGCGTTCGCGTGGGTTACCACGCGTTCGCATAGAGTAAAAACTCAGACACCAGATACATCAAAGAAACACCAGATTTTCTAAGTCCTAACCATTCCGACATCTATCCAAAACTCACCCGAGCCCTCGGGGCTCCAAACCAAACATGTACACAACCTCAAAAATATCGTACGGACTTACTCGTGCGATCAAATCGACAAAATAACATCTTAAACAACGAATTTAGCATTAAAATCAAAGAAAAATCTCAAAACTTCCAAAGTATCAAATTTTACAACTACGGTTCCGAATCACGTCAAACGACCTCCATTTCTTATCAAATTTCATAGATACGTCTTAAGTATCATATTGAACCTGTATCGGGCTCCGGAACCATAATACGGGCCTGATACCATAAATTTCAATTATAATCAAATTCCTAAAAACTCTTATATTTTCAGAAAAATAATTTCTTTCAAAAATTCATTTCTCGGGCTTGGGACCTCGGAATTCGATTCCGGGAATACGCCCAAGTCCCATATTTTTTACGGACCCTCCGGGACCGTCAAATCATGGGTCTGGGTTCGTTTTCCTAAAATGTTGATCGAAGTCAACTTAAATCAAAATTTTAAGGCAAAAACTAGCATTTTCTCAGTTTTTCATATAAAAGCTTCTCGGCTATACGCTTGGGCTGCGCACGCAAAACGAGGTGAGATAAAAGGAGGTTTTCAAGTCCTCGGAACACCATTTTGACTTATAAAACAAGGGATGACCTTTTGAGTCATCACATTCTCCACCTGTAAAACAAACGTTCGTCCTCGAACGGACATAGAAAAGTACCTGAATCGGGTAAAAGATGGGGATATCGGCTCCGCATATCGGACTCGGACTCCCAGGTAGCTGCCTTGGCAGGCTGACCTATCCACTGAACACGAACCGAAGGATAACTCTTCGATCTCAACTGACGAACCTGCCGGTCTAATATGGCTACCGACTCCTCATCATAGGTCAAATCCTTGTCCAACTGGACACTGCTGAAACCTAACACATGGGCTGGATTTCCGTGATACTTCCGAAGCATAGACACATGAAACACCAGATGCACAACCGATAAATTCGGTGGCAATGCAAGTCTGTAAGCCACATCTCCCACTCTATCAAGGATCTCAAAAGGGATGATGTACCTAGGGCTCAACTTGCCCTTCTTTCCGAATCTCATCACTCCCTTCATGGGCGACACCCGAAGCAACACCCGCTATCGGACCATGAATGCCAAGTCACGAACTCTACGGTCGGCATAACTCTTCTGCTTGGACTGAGCTGTACGAAGTCTATACTGAATGATCTTTACCTTATCCAAGGCATCCTGCACTAACTCCGTACCCAACAACCGAGCCTCTCCCGGCTCAAACCACCCAACCGGCGACCGACACTGCCTACCATATAATGCCTTATAAGGGGCCATCTGAATGCTCGACTGATAGTTGTTGTTGTAGGCAAACTCAGCTAATGGAAAGAACTGATCCCAAGAGCCTCCAAATTCAATGACACAGGCTCGTAGCATATCCTCCAAGATATGAATAGTACGCTCGGACTGTCCGTCTGTCTGAGGATGAAATGATGTGCTCAACTCAACCCTCGTGCCCAACTCATGTTGAACTGCCCTCCAGAAATGTGAGGTAAACTGCGTACCTCGGTCGGAAATAATAGACACGGGCACACCATGAAGACGAACAATCTCCCTAATGTAGATCTCTGCTAATCTCTCCGAAGAATATGAAACTGCCATAGGAATGAAATGCGCTGACTTGGTCAGCCTATCCACAATGACCCATATTGTATCGAACTTCTTCTGAGTCTGTGGGAGTCTAACAACGAAATCCATGGTGATACGCTTCTCACTTCCACTCAGGAATCTCAATCTGCTGCATCAATCCACCAGGTCTCTGATGCTCGTACTTTACTTGCTGACAATTCAAGCACTGAGATACATATGCCACAATATCCTTCTTCATCCTCCTCCACCAATAATGTTGCCGCAAATCCTGGTACATCTTTGCGGCCCCCGGATGGATAGAATACCGGGACCTATGGGCCTCCTCTAATATCAACTCAAGAAGTCCATCCACATTGGGTACACAAATATGACCCTGCATCCAAATCAACTCCATCATCGCCAACAGTAACCTGCTTGGCACCACCGTGCCGCACCGTGTCCCTAAAGACACACAAATGAGGATCATCATATTGCCGATCTCGAATACGATCAAATAATGAAGAGCGAGTAACTGTATAAGCTAGAGCGCGGTCGGGCTCAGAAACATCCAATCTCATGAATCGATTGGCTAAGGCCTGAACATCCAAGGCAAGCGGTCTCTCCCCAACCGGAATATAAGCAAGACTACCCATACTGGCCGACTTCCTACTCAAGGCATCAGCCACCACATTGGCCTTCCCCGGATGATATAAGATGGTGATGTCATAGTCTTTCAACAACTCCAACCATCTCCTCTGTCTCAAATTCAACTCCTTCTGCTTGAACAAGTATTTCAAACTCTTGTGATCTGTGAACACCTCACAAGACAAGCCATATAAATAATGCCTCCAAATATTCAACACGTGAACAATGGCTGCTAGATCCAAATCATGAACTGGATAATTCTTCTCGTGGATCTTCAACTGACGCGAAGCATATGCAATAACCTTGCCATCCTGAATCAACATTGCACCAAGTCCAACCCGAGATGCATCACAATATATGGCCCTGAACCTGTGGGCAAAACCAACACTGGTGCCGTGGTCAAGGCTGTCTTGAGCTTCAGAAAGCTCGCCTCACACTCTTCTGACCACCTGAATTGGGCACCCTTCCGAGTCAACCTAGTCATTGGGGTTGCAATAGATGAAAATCCTTCCACAAACCGACGGTAGTAACCTGCTAAGCCCAAGAAACTCCGAATCTCTATAGCTGATGTGGGTCTAGGCCAATCCTTGACTGCTGAAATCTTCTTGGGATCCACCTGAATACCCTCCGTTAATACAATATAGCCCATAAATGCAACTGAACTCAACCAGAACTCACACTTCGAAAACTTAGCATACAACTGACTGTCCTTCAGAGTCTGGAGAATGACTCGAAGGTGCTGCTCATACTCCTCTCGGATGGGGGAGTAAATCAGAATATCATCAATGAAAGCAATCACGAATGAATCCAAATAGGGCCTAAACACTCGGTTCATCAAGTCCATGAAAGCAGCTGGAGCATTTGTCAACCCGAATGACATCAGTAAGAACTCATAATGCCCGTACTGAGTGCGAAAGGATGTCTTAGGGATATCGGATGCCCTAATCCTCAACTGATGCTAGCCATATCTCAAATCAATCTTCAAAAATACCTTGGCACCCTGAAGCTGATCAAACAAGTCATCAATCCTAGGCAATTGATACTTGTTCTTGATAGTAACCTTGTTCAATTGTCGGTAACCTATGCACATCCTCATCGTCCCGTCCTTCTTCTTAACAAACAACACCGAGGCACCCCAAGGCGAGACACTAGCCCTAATAAAGACTTTATCAAGCAAATCCTGCAACTATTCCTTCAACTCCTTCAACTATGGCGGGGCCATACGATATGGCAGAATAGAAATGGGCTGAGTGCCCGGAGCCAAATCAATGCAAAAGTCAATATCCCTGTCGGGTGGCATACCCAGCAGGTTTGCAGGAAACACCTCTTGAAACTCATGGACAATGGGCACAGACTCTATAGAAGGAACCTCGGCACTAGAATTACGAACATAAGCCAAATAGGCCAAACACCCTTTCTCGACCATGTGTCGAGCCTTCATATATGAGATAACCCTGCCGGAAGAATGACCAGGAGTCCCTCTCCACTCCAGTCGAGGCAACCCCGGCAATGCTAATGTCACGGTCTTGGCATGACAGTCCAGTATGGCATGATAAGGCGACAACCAATCCATCCCCAAAATAACATCAAAATCTACCATATCCAGGAGCAGAAGATCTACACTGGTCTCAAGACCACCAATAACCACTACACACGAACGGTAGACACGATCTACTACAATGGAATCACCCACCGGTGTAGACACATATACAGGAGTACTCAGAGAATCACGAGGCATAACCAAACAAAGGAGAAAAATAAGATGACACATAGGAATACGTGGACCCTGGATCAAATAAAACTGAAGCATCCTTGTTGCAAACTAAAACCATACCTGTGATAACCGCATCGGAGGCCTCAGGTCTGGCTGGAATAGCATAACATCGGGGTTGGGCCCCACCAGTCTGAACTACATCCCTGGGACGGCCTCCTACTGGCTGACCTCCACCTCTAGCGGCCTGGCCTCCACCTCTAACGGCCTGGCCTCCACCTCTAACACCTCGACCCCCAACTCTAGCTGGCTGAATGGGCGGTGGAAGACCTGGTACTGGAACCATGGCATGAAAACGCTGGTGCTGAGAACTGCTCGAGGCTCGAGGGCAAAATCTAGCAATGTTCCTCTAATCACCACAAGTATAACAAGCCCTCGGCTGCTGAGACTGCTGATCCTGAAACTGACCCTGGCGACCTGAGTAACCACCCTGAAAACCCTGAATCGGCAGTGCACTGTAGGGAAACTGATCAGAATATTGCATATGAGAACCACATACACCTGGAGCACTACGAGAAACTTGAAGTGCCGAATGAAACAGCCTAGGAGGATGGCCCATACCAAAAGAATCCCTGCCTCCAGATGAGGCACCACTGAACCTGCCAAAATGACGGGGTCTCTTGTCAGGCCCTTGGCCACCCCCTACAACAGAACCATCTCAACTCGTCTGGCCACATTGGTTGCATCCTGAAAAGAAATCTCACTCCCTGTCTCCTTGGCCATCTGCAATATGATCGGCTGAGCTAGTCCCTCAATAAATATCCTCACCCTCTCTCCCTCGGTGGGAAGTATCATAATAACATGTCGGTCCAAGGTAACAAATCTGGTCTCATACTGAGTGACGGTCATAGAGCCCTGCTGGAGATGCTCAAACTGTCTCCGAAGATCCTCTCTCTAAGTGATAGGAAG
The DNA here is from genome assembly GCA_005239505.1 of Nicotiana paniculata. Taxonomy (NCBI): domain Eukaryota; kingdom Viridiplantae; phylum Streptophyta; class Magnoliopsida; order Solanales; family Solanaceae; genus Nicotiana; species Nicotiana paniculata. Next base: position 40,207 of record MDKI01121231.1, read on the forward strand.
AAACTTCTCCAGAAATAGCTGAGTGAAATGGGCCCGAGTCAAGGCCGGTGATCCAACTGGTCTGGCCAAATAGTAATCTCTCCACCAAGTCTTGGAGGGACCTGACAGACGAAAGGTAGCAAAATCGACCCCATTGGTCTCCACTATCCCCATGTTCCGTAGAACCTCATGGCAACTATCCAAATAGTTCTAGGGATCCTCTGAAGATGCACCGCTATAAGTAGTAGTGAAAAGCTTGGTGAACCTGTCCAACCTCCAGAAAGCATCAGCAGACATAGTTGATCCATCACCGGTCTGGGCCACAATACCCGACTGAACTACCCCGGTTGGCTGAGCTACTGGAGTCTGAAACTGAGAAGCCAACTGCTCCGGAGTGCGAGTAGCGGGAGTTTGGGCTCCTCCCCCAACTTGAGAGACGACTGGTGCTGCAGGAAGCAAACCTTCCTGAGCGACACTCTCCATAAGGCCCACTAGACGGACCAGAGCATCTTGGAGTATTGAGTGGCAATGAACCCCTCGGGAACCTGAGTTGGTCCAACCGGGACTGTCTGGGCAGGAACCTCATCAGCAAATGCTACGTGAGGCTCCGCCACTAGGGCTGCTGCTCGGGGTTGAGCTCTGCCCCTACCTCGGCCTCTAGCACGGCCTCGGCCTCGGCCTCGTCCTCGGCCCCTCGTAGGAGCTGCAACTGGATACTCGGGTTGCTGATCAATAGATGAAGAAGCATGTGTTCTCGCCATCTGTGAGAGAATATAATAGAAATTCAGTTAGCATTTAGAATTCAAATCGCACGACAAAGAATAATAGATGTGAAGTTATTCCTAAACTCTACAGCCTCTAGGGTATAAGCACAGACGTCTCCATATCGATCCCTTAGACTCTACTAAGCTTGTCCGTGAATTGTGAGACCTAATCAACCTAGTGCTCTGATACCAACTTGTCACGACCCGAATTTTGCATCGTGGGAATCGTGATGACGCCTAACATTGAACCTACTAGGCAAGCCAACGTAAATGTTTATTTTTACCTTATTCATTTATTTTTGACAAATAACAGGTGATGTACAAATCAGCGGAGATAAAAGTGCGGAAGAAAACAAAGTCTAACAACTTGATTAAATACCATTACGAGAGTCAAAATACCAAATCCAGAATTTGGTGTCACAACTTCACGGTCTATCTAAGAATACTATAAATAAGGGGTTTGAACAAAAGTAAATATATTTATTTCTGGGATAACTAGAACATAATACAAATGAAATAGAAGGGGACGCCAGGGTCTGCGGTCGCCTGCAGGACTACCTCGGTGTCTCCACGTGGACCGAAGGCAGCCTCCTCGCTCTAAGGTCCGTAAGGTCCTGTACCGGGATCTGCACAAAAGTGCAGAGTGTACTATCAGTACAACCAACCTCATGTACTGAGTAAGTGTCGATCCTAACCTCGGCGAAGTAGTGACGAGCCTAGGACACGACAACCAAAACAACATGTGCAGTTTAACAGTATACGGAGAAAATAATAACAACGAGAATTAAACAACTAAGCATAAATGAAAGGGGAACATGTTGAGGAGAGGAAATATCAAATAATGAAAATAACGAGATAAAGCACAATTTAGATATCAATTTAAGCAACATAATAGTAATACGAAAACAAGTGCACGACATCACCCTTCGTGTTTTTACTCTTGTCCTCACCATCAGAATCAATATATTCAGCACGACATCACCCTTTGTGCTTTTACCTCACAATATCATGGCATGGCATTATCCTTCGTGTATTATCACTCATATCATGGCACGACATCACCCTTCATGCTTTTAAAATCACAATATCGACAAGTCATCATCCTTCGTGCATTAACATTCACTCAAAATCTCACGCATGGCATCACCCTTCGTGCTTTCACACTCTTCCTCACCCAAACACATCAAATGACAACAATCCAACAAGGAAACTAACAGATAAACAAAATAAAACCATTATGTCCCAGCAAGGGAGCCAACAGTGGAATCAGTACCATCCCAACAAGGGAAAACAACTATATCCAATCTCACTTAGTACATAACTGCACATAAAAATCTTCAACTGAAATGAATACTCAACACTATTCAATGTCAAGGAATTTCCACCAACATGGATAACTATAAAGTAAAACTCAAATATTACTTACGAAAAACCACATAAATCACAATATTCGACTCACGTGCATGCTTGACACCAACGTATAGGTACTCGTCACCTCACATATACGTTGAACATGATACCTACACATAGAAAATAGGACACAAAACCTATTCCCTCAAGCTAAGGTTAAGCCAAACACTTACCTCAAATTCCATGACCAAACTCAAGCCTCGATTACCGTTTTTCCTTTTGAATTTGACTCCAATTCACTTGTATCTAGACATATTTAACTTAATAACATCAATAAATGCTAAATAATTCAATCCCAACACTTAATTATAGGTTTTATATCATTCTTCCCAAAAATTCAAAACTCGACCCCGGTCCCGCTTGGTCAAAACACGAGGTTCGGACCAAAATCCGATCACCCATTCACCCACGAGCCCGAATATATAATTAGTTTCGGAATCCGACCCCAAAATGAGGTATAAATTCTAATTATTTAAAAAGCCCTAACTCTACACAAATCCCCAATTTTCTACCCTTAAGAACATGATTTAGGCCTAGAAATCTAATGAGTTTTAATGAAAATTGAAGAAAATAAGTCTAAGAACACATATATATGATTTTGTGGTGAAATCCCTCTTCAAAAATCGCCCAAGTTTGAGTTTAAGTGAAAGAGTTATGAAAATTTTGAAGAACCCCGTAACTGGTCTGTTTTTAAAAGACTGGGCAAAAATATGCTATGCGTTCGCGACAAGCCATGTGCGTTCGCATAGGCTTCCCCTCCCCTGCCCATCGCGTTCGCATCACAAGGGATGCGTTCGCACAGTGTTAAAACTATCGCAACCCCCAGCCCTTCCTATTCTATGCGATCGCGGCTGGTCGGGTGGGTTCGCGTAGAGTAAGCTCCCAAGGCTCCGCGTTCGCACCTGGTTCTATGCGTTCGCATAGTGCAAATCCCAGCCCCCTCCCATTTCTTCTTCGCGTTCGCGCGGGTGACCACGCGTTCGCATAGAGTAAAAACTCAGACACCAGATACAACAAAGAAACACCAGATTTTCTAAGTCATAACCACTCCGACACCTATCCAAAACTCACCCGAGCCCTCAGGACTCCAAACCAAACATGTACACAACCTCAAAAATATCCTACGGGCTTACTCGTGTGATCAAATCGCCAAAATAACATCTTAAACAACAAATTTAGCATTAAATCAAAGAAAAATCTCAAAACTTCCAAAGTATCAAATTTTACAACTACGGGTACGAATCACGTCAAACGACCTCCGTTTCTTACCAAATTTTACAGACACATCGTAAATATTATATTGAACTTGTACTGGGCTTCGAAACCAAAATACGGGTCCGATACCATAAATTTAAAATATAATCAAATTCCTAGAAACTCTTATATTTTCAGAAAAATAATTTCTTTCAAAAATTCATTTCACGGGCTTGGACCCTTGGAATTCGATTCCGGGCATACGCCCAAGTCCATATTTTTCTACGGACCCTTTGGGACCGTCAAATCACGGGTTCGGATCCGTTTTTCCAAAATATTAACCGAAGTCAACTTAAATCAAAATTTTAAGGCAACAACTAGCATTTTCTCAGTTTTTCATATAAAAGCTTCCCGGCTATACGCCCGGACTGCAGGCAGAACGAGGTGAGATAAAAGGAGGTTTTCAAGGCCTCGGAATACCGTTTTGACTTATAAAACAAGGGATGACCTTTTGGGTCATCACATTAACTTTCCGCTAATGGAAGTTTATTTTTTGCTATTAGCTTACTCTTCTTTAGCTCTATTTTTTTTTTTCCTTTAGCTCTATTTGATTCTCTTGTTCGGATTTTTAGGAAAGTAATTTATATTATAATTTTATTCAATATAAAATTAATTTTTGAAGGTAAAAAGGCGAGCGGCATTTTACTAAGGGCCTTCATATTTTTAATATAAATATAGTATAGATAGATGATGTGAGAAAATAATTAACAAAAACTATTAGACTATAATTCATATAAATTATTATTGTGAAATTGTTTAATAATAGTTGACTTCTTGATTGGTTAATGGTCCGTTAGGAAAAAAATTATCGAAAAGAGATTTATCAAGCATCTCAAAAAAAAAGAGAAAGCTATTACTCCTTTCATCCTAATATATTTTGACATTTTTTATTATCAGAAGCTAATTTGATTTTGCTTTACGAGTTAAGTTTAATTAATTATACAAAATAAATTATTGACAAGGTTACATAACTTATCAAAAAAACTTACTAATGTCAAGGTAATCATATTATTTGTTATAACATGTTAATCCACGTGCAATAAACTACTCCTTTCATCCTAATATTTTGACATTTTCTATTATCGAAAGCAAATTTGCTTTTGCTTTATGAGTTAACTACTATACAGAGAAAGGCACAATTCACTAATATCAAAGTAATCAAATTATCTGTTATAACATTTTAATCCACGTACGATAACTTTAAATCAAAGTTTCAAAAAACTAACTGCAAACATTAAGCGTATATGTATATATATATATATATATATATATATATATATATATATATATATATATATATATATATATATATATATCTTCTTCTGAGTCTGAGGAATCTGATTTTTCTCTTTCTTCTGCCTCTAAACTTATTATAGAATATATACTTTCATTATTTGACATGTATTCGTCTACATTTTAGAGTTTATTTCTCTGATTTTGTTCCCCTTTTTTTTTTTAGTCTGGACTTTGTTCAGTCATGAATCATGTTTTACTGTTCATCTCTTTCTCTTAATCTATACCTTAACAACTATCTTCTTTAACCACACCCTCGTCATGGCAATTTAAAACATCCTCTTATCAAAAGGAATTTATAGCAATAGCCACTTCAATGCTTAGGAATTTACAGGTTAATCCATCGAAGTTATTAAGAAATTAAGAGAATAACCATTTACTAGGTATAGCAGGTTAAAGGAAGAATACTAAGCTTAAAAAGATTTTTTACATAAAATTAATCATAACATAAAACTTGTAATTTACATATAGGGGAAGATATTACAGAGAATATAAAGCATATAAAACTCATAGTTAAAGAGTGAGGTGAGTTTTCCTTTTCGGAAAAACCCGGAAACTGTGCTCCTACTTAGCTTACTTGCACAATATTTAAAAATTTACAACGAAAGTTTTATAGTAGAGTAGAGGATATTTTGGCTAAGAAAAGAGGCATAGGGATTTCTTGGAGAGTTTGGTTTTGAAGAATGGTTTTTGCTTCCGTATTTTTCTTGCTTATGAACTTCTCCTTTTATAGGCAAAAATCCGGACCTCAAATGCGGATTTCAAATTGCAAAAGCATCTTTATGACTCAACCGGGTACTCTTTGGGCCCCATCGTCACGTGAAGTCGTTGAAGATGACTTTGCATTGTTGTCCTTTCTCATGTAGCTGCTTTAAAGAAGATGTCCTTTTTCCCTTTTCTTTTGTCGTCTTCCTCTTTCGTCGTCTTCCTCTTTATTGGAACTGACATTCATACATATTTGTACATACACACACACACATACACAATGACACACACACACACACACACACATATATATATATGTAGGTAATAAGAAAGTGAGGTGGCACATCTCTTAGGTCAAGAAGCATATTTATCTTTTTTCTCCTTTTTTGGGGATTTTTCATCATTCTTTCACTTTATTTTATAATAAAATTTAAAAACTTATTTTCATAACTCACAACTCTTTATCTTCATAACTTATACTTTTAATAGTCTCAATAACTCCATTCCCTTTCATATTCATAACCTCCAAAAAATTAATATGTAAGTTTATGATAATTTATCTCATTTTTTTAATCTTTCCTTTCATTTCTCTCATTTTCATAACTCATACTACCTTAACTTCTATTTTTAATAGTATCCATAGCTCTCATACTTTTCATATTCATAACCTCCAAATAGTTAATTTAAAAATTAAAATACCTTATGGTATTCATCTATTTTTTCCTATATAACTTCATAACGTTGTTTCATGAGACCTGTTGGTTGATTTCCCAATGCACACGCAAGTGTACGTGGTCGACAAGTAATATAGAATTTTA
>ML362490.1:0-58907 GCA_005239505.1 Nicotiana paniculata
CACTGGAGACCCCTAGCGTTTGGGCTCTAACGCCCCCCTAACGCCAGGGGGGGCCTGGCGTTATGTCCCTAACGCTCTCCTAACGCCAGGGGGGGCAGGCTTTATGGGGTAAACGCCCCCCTAACGCCAGGGGGCCCTGGCTTTAGGGGGCAAACGCCCGGCTATCGCCCGGGCGTCTCCTTTTGCGTATTTTCGACGTATTTGCATCCCTTTAGCTCCGTTTCCATCTCCAATTCACCTACACATAAAATAAACTCCATNACAATTTAGTCTCGCATCAGAAGACAAAATATATTCTAAGTTAGTTGTCATTAATTAATTTTCTTTCTGGTATTCGTTCAAATAAATGACAACTCCCTATAATTTTCTCTGTACAAAGTTACTTATTTTAAAATATTAACTTAATGTAGACATTTTAAAACTTAGTATTTGATAACCTGATTTACATGTTCCTCACATATACATATTTTACTGATTGACGCTCACGTACGCTAATAAAGTTAGTACACTAAATATTATAGAATCTACTAAAATTATGTCAACCTTCTCAACATATACTATCTTGAAGATACCGGCTCTGTTTTATAGCCCATTGTAAGTGTTGGTCCAAGCAGGTATTGGACAAATAATGGCTTTTCATTTTTTTCCATAGTTCATCAGCGAAAGCACAACTAACAAAGAGCTCTTGGCATACCACACACTTAGTATCACGACTCAAATCCTAATTCAGGTCGCGATGGTGCCCAACACCGTTATCAGGCAAGCCGACACTAATTATCTACGGAGTCTAGTTGTTTTCTATTGAATACTTTTCTTATCTCAAAATAGTTTATCCACAAAGCATGGAATGTAACACATAGCTGGGTAATTTAAGTTACGAAGACCAATAATCAACTTTAATAAATTACATCGCCAAAAGAATAGTCTACCAACTGTGTGTGTCAGAAACTAGTGTCACAAGTCTGCAGACATCTAGTAGAGTAAAATCAAAAGAATAACAGAACTATCCTACTGTCTAAGAAGAGATAGACAGAATACCAAAAGAAAGGCTCCACAGTTCTGCTGAAGATAGCCAAGAGGAGCAGCTCACTGTGAAGTCCAAACCAAGTATAAGTCAGGGACGAGCTCCGGACCGATACCCAGATACACCTGCCTCAGAACCTGTACAATTAAGTACAAAAGCGTAGCATGAGTGCATAAACAATATGTACCCAGTAAGTATCCAGTCTAATCTCGAAGAAGTAGTGACGAGAGGTCGACGTGACACTTACTAGGGTCAAAATGATATGTTTTAAATGTAGGGCTAAGCAGGAATGACAATCATGAATAATAATGAAGATAGGAACATTGAATATCTTTTAAAAATACCTTATGTGTCAAGTTCTCTATCATGCAAATTACTTAGTTTTCATTTTTCATGATATTCAACAGATACATGATCACAGAACACCCAAACAACTAACAACACATAACATGCCGTGAACGTACGGCCGATACGACGCGAAAATAAATGTGCACTGCCGAAGGGTCGAACAGCTCGAAGCATAGATGCATCTATTACACCACTCACGAATCGAACATGCGACGCGGTTGACATAATATTAGGGCTACCCCGCTCGCGAATCATACATGCGACGCGGGTACCCGTATATATACACATAATCAACAGAAAATCAAACAATTCAGTACATGATATACTTACAGAGAAGGTTTCAATAATATAAATTTCAGAATGTAACCTCCTAGATGTTCACTTAATAATTCAAGGATATTAGGCAGTCTAAATTAACATTTAAGATTATAGATACGACACATAAAGCATGCTTGTGAATCCTAAACTCCCCGACATGACATAATAGTAGCTACGTACAGACTCTCGTCACTTCGTGCGTGCGTAACCCCCACAAATAAAGACATGCAATTATTTATATTCACCTATGGGAAAAATTTCCTCTTACAAGATTAGAAAGGGGACTTACCTCGTGTCAAGCCTACTTTCCGGGTCAAGAACGCGCCCGAAACTCCAAATTCGTTGCCCAAGGACTCGAAACTAGCCAAATATTTCATAGATAAATCAATCTATACTCAAAAGTATGAAATTCCTTTATTTAAATGATTATTTCAACCTAAATTGCAAAATCCCAAAATACACCCCCGGGCCCACATGCTCGAATTCCGGAAATTTTCAAGGAAAACAATCGCCCATAACCTAAGGATCAATATTATATAGTTTTTGCATAATTTCATAACTAATTCCTTGTTAAATTCTCATTTTTATCAAAATCCTAGGTTTTGCTCTAAACCCATGATTTCTACTAATTTTGTGTGTTAATCTACCCAAGAATTCAAGTATTAAACTCACTTTATGGAAGGAATTACTTACTTTACAGTAGCTAGGTCGAACCTCTCCTTTGCAAGCTCTCGAAATCGTCCAAGATGAAGAAAATGGTTCAAAAATGGCTAAATCCCGTATTTTAAACAACCTCACTGCCTTCAAGTTTTTTGTACCTGCGGCTCGAGGACCGCACCTGCGATCTCGCATCTGCGAGAAAGATCTCGCATATGCGAGAAAGATCTCGCACCTGCGGAAAAATGGGAAGGGGCCAGTGGTCGCACCTGCGGCTCCGCTTCTACGGGAAATGGCCCGCACCTGCGGAACTGGGCAGCCCCTTCTGAGGATGCACCTGCGAGGCGTTGACTGCACCTGCGGTCTTCGCACCTGCAGCTAGTCCTTCGCAGGTGCGGTCACACCAGATCTGGTGCACCAGCAGTTCCTCTAAGGCTAGTTTTTTGCCTCGCGCGATGTCTGAATGGCATCCGGGCCCACCCGAGGCCCCTTACAAATATACTAACAAGTCCTAAATCATAATATAGACTCACTCGAGCCTTCAGAACGTCCGAAACAACGCTCAATATAAAAATCATACCCCAAAACCTATTGGATCTAACTTAAGAACTTTAAGTCCTTAAATTCGCCTTCCACACGCCGAACCCACCTATACTACTCAGAATGACACCAAAATTTGCGAGCAAGTCATAAATGACATAACGGAACTATTCCCGGTCTCGGAATTCCATTCGGACTTTGATAACCCAAAATCACGTTCTAAACCTCAATTTTTGAACTTAAGGAATCATATTTCACTATTTGGTGCCGAAACGCACCCGGGTCATCCAAAACCCATTCCAGACATACGCCCAAGTCTGAAATAATCATACGAACCTACTGTAACCTTCTAATCTCCGAGATCGTTTACTAAAAATGTTGGCCGAAGTCAAACTTGGCTTTTAAGACCAACCTTAAGGAACTAAGTGTCCCTATACCACTCCAAACTCCTCCAAACCTCGAACTACCCGTCCCCGCAAGTCATAAATCAGTAAAACCAACTATAGGGAGTCTCATCTAGGGGCACGGGGTTCTAGAACACAAAACAACCGGTCGGGTCGTTACACTTAGGACTGACTTGGCCACCCTATCAGTTGTGTTGGATATTAGATCCGAGTATCGGGTCGCTCCATGAGGGTTGACCCAACTCATTTGGAAAAGAAAGAATTTTAGAAGAGATAGGGTTTGAAATAACCTCTTTAAGGAGAGGTTACTACACGTTTAAATGTAGTGGAACTCTTCAAAGAGGTTACTATACGTTTAAGTGTAGTGGGAGCAGTTTTCCCATAACTGCTATATTTCCTCTCCATATAAACATACGCTTTCTTCTTTTCTGAAAAACAATAGAGATAAATGAAAGAGTGGGATAAAAAATCTCTTCCCAATCAACACAAGAAGACATTTAGTTCGTGAAATTCTAACTTCGTTTCCAATAGATTCAAAGTTCGATTTGGGGCAATTATTTTGGTGGTGAGTTCAACAATTCTTCCACTGCGTTGACAGGTACGCTAATGTTGTTCTCACCCCTCGATTATTTTTATTACATTGGTATCAGAGCATGGTTGAATGATCCTGTTATTCAGGTAAATTGTCTTGAAATAGCTGTTTTAGGTTGAGATTTTTTTTGTTGGCTAATTTTTGACAAGTTTCAGAGAAAACTATTTCTGGTTTTTTTCGTTTTGGCCATAACTTGCTAAAAGTTTTGCCTAAAACTTATATTATCATGTTCCATTCGTTTTGGTATTTCCAAAAATATATTATATGTGAAAAACGAATTAAAAACGAGTGAAATATGATTTTTTGAAGATTGGCAGTTTTTGACTATTTTTCTGACGAAAAACTGCTTCTGTTTTCAGCATGTTAGAAATAACTTGTTAAATGTTTTTGCCTAAAACTTATATAAAAATATTCTACTCATTTTGAGCTTTCCGAGAATATATTATATGTGAAAAACGGATTAAAAACGAGTGAGATATGATTTTTTGAAAATTGGCAGTTTTGACTATTTTCCTCACGAAAAATTGCTTCTGTTTTCAGCGTTTAAGAAATAACTTATTAAAATATTTTTCCTAAAACTTATATAATCATGTTCTACTCGTTTTGGGATTTCCAAAAATATATTATATGTGAAAACGGATTAAAAACGAGTGAGATATGATTTTTTGAAGATTGACAGTTTTTGACGAAAAACTGCATCTGTTTTCAGCATTTTTGAAATAACTTGTTAAATATTTGTGCCTAAAATAACTCGTTTTGGGCTTTCCGAAAATATTTTTTTATGTGAAAAACGGAATCTTCCAACTTTAAAAACCCTTTTATGATCCTTTTTGTCTTCTACCAGAAATTTGTGACATACGTTGTCGCATTAAATGGTAACAACCATATTTCTGATTCCTTGGTCCTATTTCAGATATGGCTGAACAGGGACAAGTTCAAATTACTCCAAGTGGGAGTTCTCGAAGTCAAGGAAGGGGACAACGTAGAAGGGTACATCGTCGCAAGACTTATTTCTATAATGATTCAGACTCGGAGCCTGAAGTCATCAGGAATGTCCCAAGGGCGAGACAAAATGAGTTAAGGGATCGAAGGGCTGAACGAAGAGAAAAGAAACTTAGGGAGTTTAATGAATTTAAAATGGGCCCTGATGTTTCTATTCCTGAACATGTACACCTTTTTCAGTTAAAAAAAGTTGAATTGGCTAATTACTGATTGGGAAGCATTAGCTATTTTAGCGGACTCTTTTCGAGAGCCTTGGGGTAAAATTTTAACTACGAGTTATCATGATATTTGGCCCAGTGCACCTTTTAGCATGCATGTGCGAGAGTTAGTGTTCGATTGGTACATGTACGTCCTAGCAAACATGTAAATTGTTATTATATATTTTATCTTAATGAAATTTAAATTATGTTACTTGTCTCACCAGTTACATACATTGTTTATCATATTTTTTTGTAATGGATTGAGACTTGAAATAAAGTACACACTAAGAAGTGATTTTAATATTAATTAAAATATTTAGATATAGATGATGAATGAAAACATAGTGACCGTTTGATTATATACTAAATGTAGAATTAATATTATAATTAATTCAGTTGAGTGTGATATCACATGCATAAATTAACTGAAGTATATATTGATGAGTTAAACTTGTAATATTGTCTCTAATAACAGACATGGCATCAAGAGTATCATTGCTGACTTGAAAAAGGGTGACAAACTGAATGGTGAAAATTACGACATCTGGAGTCGTAAGATATGGTATGTACTCAAAGAGCAATATTCTCTTGAAAGTATTAACCATGCTATGAGTCACCCAAAGGAGGGTACCACTGCCCAACACAGGAGGAATCTGGAAACTTACAATATTTGGAAGAAGAAAGATTCCGCTGCACGTGGAATTATTGTAAGTTCAGTTGTTGATGATCTCATCCATGAATGTGAGCAATATCCTACTTCTCAAGCCATGTGGGCACATTTAATAGGGGAATATGGGGGTATGACTGTGACTCGCCTTCGACAGCTGACAATCAAGTTTGACACGTACAAAAAACGTCATGATCACGGTGTCAAGCAACATCTAAGGGTGATATCAAATATGATTCCTCAACTCAAAAGTGATGGCCATGTTCTCTCTGATGAGCAGCAGGTTCAGGAAGTGATTCGGTCTCTTCTCAATAATTGGGAACATCTAAAGGTTAACTTGACCCACAATGATAGCATCAAAACTTTTGCTGATGTTTCCCGTCATGTGGAGCTTGAAGACGAGCGGCTTGGTGCTGCTAAAGCTGTACCTAATGCCTTTGTGGCAGAATCAAGTGGTACAAATAGATCAAGCTTCAAGCGCAAGAGAAACTAGAAAAATGACTGAAAGGGTAAGGAGACTGGAGAAGGATCCTCCAAGAAAAGAAACAAGCCAAATTCCAAGAAAGGAAAACGGTTGTATAAGAAGAAAGAAAAGAGCAAGATGAAGTGCTACAATTGCCAAGTCCCAGGGCATTTTTCCCGTGAGTGCACTGAGCCGAAAAAGGTAGCATTTCAAAATGCATCTCTTTTATGTTTCTAGCACTGTTTTATTAACTGAATCTTATCCTATGTGGATTGTAGACTCAGAGGCCACCGACCATGTGAGTCGTGATAGAGAAGAGTTCATAGAGTTTCGTCGAGTTTCACCTGGATCAAAGCATGTATATGTCGGAAATAATGCAAAGCTTGAAGTCAAAGGGATAGTCACTTGCAGAATGGACATGCGTGGTGGCCGATCTTTGATGTTGCATGACGTCCTGTATGTTCCAAATATTCGACGAACCTTAGTCTCTATGTCTGTTCTTCTAGATTTAGATTTCAATTTGAACTTTAGTCGCAGTGGTCTTAGAATTACTCAAGACAATGTTTTTTTATGGTTTTTGACATCGTTATGATGGTTTTATTGTGTTAGATTGTAATCCTTCTACGTATAACTATTATGTTGACCGTTGTGTTATTGCATGTTATTCTAGTAACAATGATGTTGATGTTATTACATGGCATGCAAGATTAGGTCACATAGGGAAGGATCGAATGAATAGATTGGCTAAGGAAGGACATCTAGGTTCTTTCTCTAAAATTGAAATGCCAACTTGTGAAAATTGTTTTGCTGGAAAGATTACACTTAAACCATTTGGAAAGGCTAAGAGAGCTGATTTTCCATTGCAATTAATCCATTCTGATATCTGCGGTTCAATGAATGTGGCTAGGTTTGGTGCTTTATATTTTATTACGTTCATTGATGATTTCACATACTTTGGTTATGTCTATTTGATTTCTCATAAATCTGAAGAACTTGAATGCTTTAAGAAATATTTGAATGAAGTTGAGAATCAATTAGACAAAAGGATTAAGACTTTAAGAACCAATAGAGGGCGTGAATATCTATCAAAAAAATTTGAAGATTTGTGTAATGAAAAGGGCATCGCCAGACAGTTAACTATTCCATACATACCTCAACAAAATAGTGTAGCGGAAAGGAGGAATAGAAAACTACTGGACATGATAAGGTCCATGATGGCGCATGAAAATTTACCTATCTCCTTTTGGGGAGACGTGTTATTAACTGCAACCTACGTATTGAACAAAATGCCTTCTAAATCCGTTTCTTCCACTCCTTATGAGATATGGACTGGTCATAAATCAAACTTAAAGGATTTACGACCTTGGAGTTGTGCTGCATATGTAAAAGATTCTTTTAGCAAGTTTGGTAAATTAGGTCCAAAAGGCAAGAAATGTATCTTTATAAGATATTCAGAACACTCCAAAGGGTATGTGTTCGTTGGTGAATTAGAGGATGAAAGTGTTACTGAGATTGAATCGTGAGATGTCACATTTTTGGAAGATAATTTTCCAAAGAAGGGCGAGGTAAAGAATGGAGAGACTCTTTATGAAATGTTGAACTCATACAGTCAGCAAGTGTCTTTTGACACAGTTAATAATCAAATTTATCAAGATCTTATTCTTGATCCGAGTGGGAGTGGGAACTCTCAATCTCAAAATCCTTCCGACAAACCTGAATTTCAACTACGAAAGAGTGCCAGGAAAAATATACGCAAACATACGTATGACATTGAAGATTATGTTTTCTTGGTATCTCCCATAGAAATGGATAAGCCAAAGTCTGTGATTGAGGCTTTATCAAGCCCTAGAAAAGATGAGTAGATGAAAGCAGTGAAAGAAGAATTAGAGTCCATGAAAACCAACAAAGTCTGGGATCTAGTTGACCTTCCTCTTGGGCGTAGAGACATTGGGAACAAATGGGATCTCAAAGTTAAACGCAAAGCGGATGGGTCAATAGAAAGATACAAGGCACAATTGGTGGAAAAAGGCTTTACTCAAGAAGCTGGAATAGATTATGATGAAACATTTTCACCAGTTGTGAAATTTACCTCAATTCACTTACTTTTGGCTATTGTTGCAAGTTTGGATTTAGAATTACTTCAAATAGACATGAAGAAAGTTTTTATCAATGGAGAACTAAACGAAGAAATCTACATGGAACAACCTGTAGGCTTCATCGTTAAAGGCCAAGAAAATAAGGTCAGCAAATTGAAAGGATCTATTTATGGCCTGAAGCAATCTTCAAGGCAATGGTATTTGAGATTTCACAAGGAGGTGATCTCATATGATTTCACCATGATCAATGAAGACCATTGCATTTATGTGAAGAAGTCCAATGGGATGTTTGTAATTCTTTCTCTTTATGTGGGCGATATTTTATTGGCTGAAAAAAATTTGGAGTATTTGAAAACTATCAAGTCATGGCTTTCAAAGTCATTTGACATGAAAGATATGGGCGAGGAAGACTATATCCTCGAAGTTAAGATCCAAAGAGACCTGTCACGACCCAAAATCCATTAAGGTCGTGATGGCGCCGGACACCACAGTCAGGCAAGCCAACACTCATTAGTTAATTAAGTTCCTATTTTTATTATTTAGAAATCATTACTTTTCATTTCGTTATATGAAAATCGATAAAATTTACTGAGTAAATAACAAGGTTTTAACACCTCAATTAAAAAATACATCCCAAAATCATCCTAGAACCCGGTGTCACGAGTGCATGAGCAAAATTTCTAGGAAGTATACATGTGATACGATATTTGTCCGAAATACAAACTGGACAAGGAACTTAAAATAAAATACAATACATCTGAGGGAGACTCTACCGGCTGCGGGTCGTCTCCGGATGGTGCAGCTCATCTAAGTTTTCAAGTCAGTCGCATCACTCGTCAAGCAGAGCCACTAGCTATGAATGTACCTGTGAAATAAAAATACACAGCAAGTGTAGCATGAGTACGAAAACAACGTGTACTCAGTAAGTATCCCGCCTAACCTCGAAGAGGTAGTGATGAGAGGTCGAATTTTGACACTTGCTAGAGGGAAGTTTGATAAAATCAAGGGTGACACTAAGCATGGATATCATAGGCAATTTAACAAGTAGTGACAGGAAATAGCAACTTCTTTCACATTTAATATTCTTAAATCCTCGTCATTTCAGTTGACAATTTAAAATTTCCAAGCTAGTAATCAGGTAAAAATCACCGAAAATACGCAGCAAATATCATGCGCAAGCAATGCCGAGGGTCGAACGGCGTGAACCAACGATAATAAAATGTGCACTGCCGAAGGGTCGAACGGCTCGAACCATAGATACATCTATTACCCCGATCGTGAATCGATCATGCGACGCGGTCATATATAATAATAGAATTACCCTGCTCGTGAATCATACATGCGACTCAGGTACTCATAGACACACATATTCACACATTAAATTCACATTTTATAAGGAAAACAGTTACTCAAGGAAGTGATAAAATTCTCTTTTTAATGGACTCGAAGATAGTATTTTAATATTTTCTGGAAATTCATTTGCCAAGTTCGATAATGTTTTAAATATTATAAATTTATCAATAAGGCTACAAGTACGACAAGTAAAACATGCTCTATTAGGAAAACAATTATCCAAGAAAAATCAATACCCTTTCTAGATGATTAAGAAAACAAACTTTAACCTTCTTAGGTATTCAATTACTAATTCGATAAGTTTAACGGCCTAATTTTATTAGTAAATTACAAGTACAACAAGTAAAGCATGCTAGTGGGTCCTAGACTACCCAGACACAAGCATGATAGTAGCTACGCATGGACTCTCGTCACCTTGTGCGTACATAGCCCCCACAAATAGTTGCACATATTCGATTAGTTCACCCATGGGGACAATTCCCCCTCACAAGGTTAGAAAGGAGACTTACCTCGCTCCGAAGATTCATAACCGGCCTTCAAGCCCTTCCGACGAATCAAATTGATGCACAACGCCCCAAAACTATCTAAATAACAGGAAAACCAATGAAAATATACACTAATACTTATAACAATTCAAATTGTATAAATTGCCAACTCCGCTCGAAAAGTTGACCAAATTGCCCTCGGGCCCACGTGCCCGGATTCTGAAATTTCTCGAAGATAAACTCTACCCATAGCCTTACTAACTCAAATATAAAATTTACTCTAACTTTCATGCTCAAATTCGTGTGCAAAATCCAAAAACATAAATTCTAGGTTTTCTTACATATCCCATAATTTCTACTAATTTTCATGACCAAATCTATATACGAATCTTGTATTTAACTTGCAATGAGTAGAAACAACTTAACTTGACATAGATGACAAAAATCCCCTCTTGAAGCTCTCCAAAAATCGCCCAACCAAGAGAAATTTGCCAAATCCCGTCTTTAAAGACACTGCCCAGCGATCCCTCACACCTGCGGTCACTTGACCGCTTCTGCGGTCCATGGCTCCTTGCCCACTCTCGCTTCTGCGCTTACAAATCCGCAGGTGCGGTCTCGCTTCTGCGGCGAGCCAACCGCATCTGCGGTCCCAGTCCTAGCCAGCCACCTTCGCTTCTGCGACACCAAGGCCGTTTCTAAGGCTCCGCACCCGCGGCCAGAACCTCGCAGGTGCGGTCACACCAGACACCAGACACCAGCAACCTCAGCCTTCTCAAATTCCAAATTCAATCTGTTAACCACCCGGAATCCATGCGAGGCCCCCGGGACCCCGTCCAATCACACCAACCTATTCCAAAACATAATGCGGACCTGCTCGAGGCCTCAAATCACATCAAACAATGCCAAAACAATGGATAGCATCACAATTCAATCTTTATGAACTTTGAAATTTCAAACCTCTATATTCGATGCCGAAACCTATCAAATCACGTCCGATTGACCCCAAATTTTGCACACAAGTCACATTCAACATTACAGACCTACCATGACTTCCGGAATTGGAACATATGCCCAAGTCCGAAATCGTCATACGAACCTGCCGAAATCTTCAAATCCTGATTCTGAGGTCGTTTACTCAAAAATCTAATCTTAGTCAATTCTTCCAACTTAAGGCTTCCGAAACGAGAATTTTCTTTCCAAATTGATTCCGAACTTCCCGAAACTCAACTCCGACCATGCCTACGAGTCATACTACCTGAAATGAAGCTGCTCATGGCCTCAAACTGCCAAACGACGAGCTAGAGCTCCAAATGACCGGTCGGGTCGTTACATTCTCTCCCACTTAAACATACCTTTCGTCCTCGAACGTGCTAAGAACTGCTCTGGAGTTATCTGAAATCACTATTTAACACCTCGTGCACATGCCCGTGCTACCACAACCCAGTTGAGCACATTTAGCTTGATCAAATCTGAAGATACCCTCTTCCATCCATACAATAAGCTCGGAACTCAGTTCCAACACCCGAAATTCTCTGCCAAGCCTGTTTCCAATATATGAACACTATATCAACTACCACACGATATACCAGAACATGACTGCATACTTTTGCTGAATTAGCACCATGCACCGCATAATTCATCACATAACCACAATGACATTCCTTGAACCTTAATAGCCAAAATTTCACGAATTTGATGCTCCCAATGTACTTCAGGACACATATATATAAGCCCTGCTATAACGCTTACGATACCACCACAACGGAGGAGATGCGTAGAAATTTATAACCAACTGCAGAGTTAACCAACTACTGAATCCCTACTCTTGTCTAGAATCATCACCTTATTACTAACCAAATAATGGTATTCGTCCTTTGATGTACTTCACATAATCTTATCGCACTGATCCCTGATCCAATAATCTCGTCTCACCCAATATGAACTGCTCAGGCAGTAAATCACCCCAAACATGACCAACAGTTTCACATGATACCGCAACGTGCCCATAGGCCACAACTCGAACATGATACATAAAGAAAGACTTAGGAAGAGACTACTCAACTCACGCATCTAATATGAACCTTCCTCCGAAAATAGGAAGCAAAACACAAGAAAAATATATATAGGGAACCTTACTCAACATCACACTGTTGCAGCGTGCAACCCGATCCAAATAACATACCCGTGGCGGCGTGTCACCCAATCCACACGTGAAATTTACATAAGGAGATACATACCGAGCTAAATTTCTCATTACCACTAAATATCGAATATCGGTTACCAGCACGCTAAGTTCATATTCCAATCTTGGGGGGACTGATAGAGCCATACGCTACAAAACTCGAGCACAACTGGGGTGCGATATATATACTCTGAATCTCAAGAGCTCTCTTGCTCACATAACCTCATCACTACACGGAAACTCAACACATAGGAAATTATCAAGTCGTTTCACAACTCACACGACACAACATAACCTTACATGAATTGGACGAAGACGGAAAAACATCTGATATTCCAACACCCCTCCTTGAGAAGCACCATACTGAAATGAACACACTTGACTCACATGGAGCCCACAACCATATTTGAACCCATTCACAAACCTCAAGCCGATTCTGCTCGCACTGCACTAGACTGATAGCCTTGCATGGGTCCATATTAACCCACTTTCTCATAATACACAAGAACAACCATCATAGCCGGGACAAATACCCCACAATCCATAACCAAATGAACTGAACGCCTTCCAAGCATAAATTCTTAAATAAGCAATATTACACTTCTTTATACTCAGTCTAAATCTTTAATCCATTAAGTGACTACATGTCACACTCATACGATCTTCCCGTGGTCATGATCCCACGTCCTTACTCGCAAGGTAACAAGTCTGAACATCCATACCACCGACCACACTAACTCCGTAAAACAAATGAAGAACCATAACCAGGATGCAAAGCCTCTGTCACCAAACACCGATCTCAGGTGACACTGAAGACAACACCAACTTACTCTAAACATTCAAATGCCTTTCTTTTTTCCTTGCTCATCCGAGCTCATGACATTCTTGTTAACGCTGAACCGCAACCTCGATCCTTACTTCTAGTTCCATACTACTTACTGCACTTGTCATGCCAATATGAAATAGCGCAAGAATTCCATCATAACTCCTGAACCACTAATAGGGTAAACACTTCATCATATAGAAACCTTTTACTTACCTCAATTCAAGAGAACCATAACAACACACGAGTGAATTCTCATAATCACAAAACAGGCAAATCCTCAAGGAATAGTCTATACCACCATAATCCTTCCGGGATCCGCCTACACCTGACAAGCCATAATACTTGAATGCTTCCAAATAAAATCTATTACAGCGACCGACAAGCCTCGCACACACCGGCACATACCACATGCATAACTTAATCACACTGAAAGAACTGATCACTGACGTACATGTGCCATTTCAACCATGGCTAACCAATCCATTTTCTTCTAATTTATTCTTTACTTGACTTAGAAACAACAATAACCTCATAACATTGTGAACTCAAATCCGCCCTCCTCTTGAGCGACCTTATATCACGAGAACACATTGTCTCCAAACCCCTGAACCGTCTAATGCCCTCCTTGCTCGCGCATTCACATCTTCGATTGATATACCCATCCTGGAAATCTTCCTACAAGTCCGAAGTCTATTTCTCTCATTCCTCCAATACTATACTGCAAGCCGAAAACATCACGGAACATTCTGGGCCTCCTATCACAATCTGTTGCAAGGCCCGATTCTTATCCATACTGCGGACATGAAACCCTTAAGCACCGCATTCTTAACTTTCGAATTCATTAGTACCACTATTGAGAGTCACCCACTCTGACTTGGTCCGAATACTATCAACTCCAAGCTCTTCTAGCACACGAACACCCTTTCAATGAAGCACGTGACTGAGTCACTACCCTTATAACTCGCCTATGCATTAAGCATAAATTCTGAATCTTCCAAAGTCTAAACCTGGTCCAATAGGGCCAACTTTTGCACACATTTATCAAACCCCATGCGCAATTACCATTTTACTCCTTTCCCCTTAGCTGTAATAATTTGCCAACACGCTAATAATCCGCAACCCTATGAGAAGATAATCCTGCAATCCCAATTGTGGGCGGTGGGACTCTCCCATTTAGCCTGAAGCTACTCCTTGCACCACTCTGGACCCCACTGAAATTCTTTCTTCATTGCTGACGTGATCTTGCTCAACTAACCCGTCAAATCCTTCTACTCTTGTTAGCATTCCATGAATACTCAAATTCTCTAGCATCATTCACATATTCGGCCTCCTACCGAATAGCCACTAGAATTCCTCGCAGAAACTTGCCAACCACATGACCGCTAACCTGCTCACAGGAGATAACCCACCTGTGGAAATTACATGTCGACATTCTCCCACATTGCTGCATGGGGAACAATTTTTACGACATCAATATTCCATCCTAAGCCTGTCCCCATTCACCAACTGCACCAGTCCGTTCGCTCCTTATGGACATCAACTAAATACACGACAATATCTTCCAATTCACCGTTATATTGCATCCTTCTTCAAGTCAGACAACCCTTTCTCCGTTGCATCCAATCTTCCGACGTAATAACCAACCTTTCAATTTAAGCCCGTGGACCCAATCACCGTCCACTAAAATCCTCTAATCAATCCAAACTTCTCCTCAAGATGAGCATTTATCTTACCACAGAACTCATATGCTACCTTTCCCCTCTCCCACTTTAGTTAACTCACTCCTTTAAGCAACTACCTGACTTCTGCTTCTTACACCTGGCCTCCTAGAAAGGAAACCACTTCCTAGCACTTCTCACATATCTTCCTTCATCGTACGCTGGCCAGTTGTCGCCTCAAACAAATATCATTCTCTATGGCTCTTAAACCAGTAGATCACCACAACTTTAAACCTTTCCGAAGATCATCTTCTCGAATCGCCTACCTTAGAAATACCTATTCAATCCTGAACCACCGCACACCACGATCTCTGACAACCATTTCTCCAATATTACTTCACAACACTCTAGCCCAATGCAACCGAAGAAACTATAACACCGACGAAGTTAACATATTATATTCGATCAAGGACGACAATACCACATCACATATGAAGATTCCACCTCACTTGAAAACACCAAGTTTTATTACTCTATCAACCCAAACTTGAACACCTATAGTCCAATGGTCTTTCCTCTGCCGGAAATAAAATACTGAAATATCGGAATCAAGCTCTGAGTAGAATTCCTATCAAGTCATTCACTGTCTCAACACATGGGCAATCTTCCTACCACCACGTCAATTACTTCACCATAATCATTCATGAGCATCATAACATCCTGAGCATAGCCTCGAAGCTCACAGAAATACAACTACTGTGCTGAACAACATAATATCTTTCCGCAGAGCGACGGCAATAGCCCCAACCAACTACGCATGGAAAAACATCACGCACCATATCTGTAGTACCATTACCATTCCTCAAATTCCCGATTCATAGCAAGCGCTTAGTGATGCGTAAGATTGAGTAAGAAGGAGCATAGGCATAATCCTTAAGGGGAATCAAACCGCACGATGAGGAATCAAGAAGGAAAGTACTCCTAACAACCCTGTAGCCTCTCGAAGGTAAGTACAGACGTCTCCGTGCCGATTCGCAAGACTCTACTAGACTCGCTCATGACTCATGAAACATAAGGGAACCTAGTGCTCTGATACCACGTTGTCACGACCCAAAATCCATTAAGGTTGTGATGGCGCTGGACACCACAGTCAGGAAAGCCAACACTCATTAGTTAATTAAGTTCCTATTTTTATTATTTAGAAATCATTACTTTTCATTTCGTTATATGAAAATCGATAAAAATTTACTGAGTAAATAACAAGGTTTTAACACCTCAATTAACAAATACATCCCAAAATCATCCCAGAACCCGGTGTCACAAATGCATGAGCAAAATTTCTAGGAAGTATACATGTGATACGATATTTGTCCGAAATACAAACTGGACAAGGAATTTAAAATAAAATACAATACATCTGGGGGAGACTCTGCCGGCTGCAGGTCGTCTCCGGATGGTGCAGCTCGTCTAAGTCTCCAAGTCAGCCACATCACTCGTCAAGCAGAGCCACTAGCTATGAATGTACCTGTGCAATAAATATGCACAGCAAGTGTAGCGTGAGTACGAAAACAACGTGTACAGTAAGTATCCCGCCTAACCTAGAAGAGGTAGTGACAAAAGGTCAAATTTTGACACTTGCTAGAGGGCAGTTTGATAAAATCAAGGGTGACAGTAAGCATGGATATCATAGGCAATTTAACAAGTAGCGACAGGAAATAGCAACTTCTTTAGCATTTAATATTCATAAATCCTCATCATTTCAGTTGACAATTTAAAATTTCCAATCCAGTAATCAGGTAAAAATCACCGAAAATACGCAGCAAATATCATGCGCAAGCAATGCCGAGGGTGAACGGCGCGAACCAACGATAATAGAATATGCAGCCGAAGGGTCGAACGTCTCGAACCATAGATGCATCTATTATCCTGCTCGCGAATCGATCATGCGACGCGGTCATATATAATAATAGATTTACCCTACTCGCGAATCATACATACGACTCAGGTACTCATAGATACAGATATTCACACATTAAATTCACATTTTATCATGAAAACAGTTACTGAAGTAAGTGATAAAATTCTCTTTTTAATGGACTCGAATATAGTATTTAAATCTTTTCTTAAAATTCATTTTCCAAGTTAGATAAGGTTTTAAATATTATTAATTTATCAGTAAGTCTACAAGTACATCAAGTAAAACATGCTCTATCAGGAAAATAATTAACCAAGCAAAATCAATTCCCTTTCTAGATGATTAAGAAAATAAACTTTAACCTTCTTAGGTATTCAGTTACTAATTCGATAATTTTAGCGGTCCAATTTTATTAGTAAAATTACAAGTACAACAAGTAAAGCATGCTAGCGGGTCCTAGACTACCCAGACACAAGCATGATAGTAGCTACGCACAGACTCCCGTCACCTCGTGCGTACTTAGCCCCCACAAATAGTAGCACATACTCGATTAATTCACCTATGGGACAATTCCCCCTCACAAGGTTAGAAAGGAGACTTACCTCGCTCCGAAGATTCATAACTGGCCTCCAAGCCCTTCCGACGACTCAAATTGATGCACAACGCCCCAAAACTATCCAAATAACGGGCAAACCAATGAAAATATACTCTAATACTTATAATAATTCAAATTATATAAATTGCCAACTCCGCTCGAAAAGTTGACCAAATTTCCCTCGGGCATGTGCACGGATTCCGAAATTTCTCGAAGATAAACTCTACCCTTAGCCTTACTAACTCAAATATATAATTTACTCTAATTTTCAATCTCAAATTCATGGGCAAAATCCAAAAATATAAATTCTAGGTTTTCTTCCAAGTCCCATAATTTCTACTAATTTCCATGACCAAATCTATATATGAATCTTGTACTTAACTTGCAATGAGTAGAAACAACTTACCTTGACATAGATGACGAAAATCCCTACTTGAAGCTCTCCAAAAATCGCCCAACCAAGAGAAAAATGAAGAGAAATGGCCAAATCCCGTCTTTAAAGACACTACCCAGCGATCCCTCGCACCTGCAGTCAATTGACCGCTTCTTCGGTTCCGCAGGTGAGGACCCGTCACCGCTTCTGCGGTCCATGGCTCCTTGCCCACTCTCGCTTGTGCGCTTACAAATCCGCAGGTGCGATCTGGCTTTTGTGGCCAACTGCATCTGCGGTCCCAATCCTAGCCAGCCACCTTCGCTTCTGCGGCACCAAGGCTGCTTCTGCGGCTCCGCACCTACGGCCAGAACCTCGCAGGTGCGGTCACACCAGACACCAGCAACCTCAGCCTTCTCAAATTCCAAATTCAATCTGTTAACCACCCGGAATCTACGCGAGGCCCCCGGGACCCTGTCCAATTACACCAACCTGTTCCAAAACATAATGCGGACCTGCTCGAGGCCTCTAATCACATCAAACAATGCCAAAACAATGGATCGCATCACAATTCAATCTTTATGAACTTCGAAATTTCAAACCTCTACATTTGATGCCTAAACCTATCAAATCACGTCCGATTCACCCCAAATTTTGCACACAAGTCACATTCAACATTACAGACCTACCATGACTTCCGGAATCGGAACATACGCCCAAGTCTGAAATCGTCATACGAACCTACTGAAACCTTCAAATCCTGATTCTGAGGTCGTTTACTCAAAAATCTAATCTTAGTCAATTCTTCCAACTTAAGGCTTCCGAAACGAGAATTTTCTTTCCAAATTGATTCCGAACTTCCCGAAACTCAACTCCGACCATGCCTACGAGTCATAATACCTGAAATGAAGCTGCTCATGGCCTCAAACTGCCAAACGACGAGCTAGAGCTCCAAATGACCGGTCGGGTCGTTACAATCTCTCCCACTTAAATATACCTTTCGTCCTCGAACGTGCTAAGAACTGCTCTGGAGTTATCTGAAATCACTATTTAACACCTCGTGCACATGCTCGTGCTACCACAACCCAGTTGAGCACATTTAGCTTGATCAAATCTGAAGATACCCTCTTCCATCCATACAATAAGCTCGGAACCCAGTTCCAACACCCGAAATTCTCTGCCAAGCCTGTTTCCAATATATGAACACTATATCAACTACCACACGATATACCAGAACATGACTGCATACCTTTGCTGAATTAGCACCATGCACCGCATAATTCATCACCTAACCACAATGACATTCCTTGAACCTTAATAGCCAAAATTTCACGAATTTGATGCTCCCAATGTACTTCAGGACACATATATATAAGCCCCGCTATAACGCTTACGATACCACCACAACAGAGGAGATGGGTAGAAATTTATAACCAACTGCAGAGTTAACCAACTACTGAATCCCTACTCTTGTCTAGAATCATCACCTTATTACTAACCAAATAATGGTATCCGTCCTTTGATGTACTTCACATAATCTTATCGCACTGATCCCTGATCCAATAATCTCGTCTCACCCAGTATGAACTGCTCAGGCAGTAAATCACCCCAAACATGACCAACAGTTTCACATGATACCGCAACGTGCCCATAGGCCACAACTCGAACATGATACATAAAGAAAGACTTAGGAAGAGACTACTCAACTCACGCATCTAATATGAACCTTCCTCCGAAAATAGGAAGCAAAACACAAGAAAAATATATATAGGGAACCTTACTCAACATCACACTGTTGTAGCGTGCAACCCGATCCAAATAACATACCCGTGGCGGCGTGCCACCCAATCCACACATGAAATTTACATAAGGAGATATATACCGAGCTAAATTGCTCATTACCACTAAATATCGAATATCGGTTACCAGCACGCTAAGTTCATAATACCATCCTGGGGGGACTGATAGAGCCATACGCTACAAAACTCGAGCACAACTGGGGTGCGATATATATACTCTGAATCTCAAGAGCTCTCTTGATCATATAACCTCATCACTACACGGAAACTCAACACATAAGAAATTATCAAGTCGTTTCACAACTCACACGGCACAACATAACCTTACATGAATTGGACGAAGACGGAAAAACATCTGATATTCCAACACCCCTCCTTGAGAAGCATCATACTGAAATGAACACACTTGACTCACATGGAGCCCACAACCATATTTGAACCCATTCACAACCCTCAAGCCGATTATGCTCGCACTGCACTAGACTGATAGCCTTGCATGGGTCCATATTAACCCACTCTCTCATAATACGCAAGAACAACCATCATAGCCGGGACAAACACCCCACAATCCATAACCAAATGAACCGAACTCCTTTCAAGCATAAATTTTCAAATAAGCAATATTACACTTCTTTATACTCAGTCTAAATCTTCAATCCATTAAGTGACTACATGTCACACTCATACGATCTTCCCGTGGTCATGCTCCCACGTCCTTCCTCGCAAGGTAACAAGTCTACACATCCATACCACCGACCACACTAACTCCGTAAAACAAATCAAGAACCATAACCAGGATGCAAAGCCTCTGTCACCAAACACCGATCTCAGGTGACACTGAAGACAACACCAACTTACTCTAAACATTCAAATGACTTTCTTTTTTCCTTGCTCATCCGAGCTCATGACATTTTTGTTAACACCGAACCGCAACCTCGATCCTTACTTCTAGTTCCATACTGCTTACTGCACATGTCATGCCAATATGAAATAACGCAAGAATTCCATCATAACTCCTGAACCACTAATAGGATGAACACTTCATCATATATAAACCTTTTACTTACCTCAATTCAAGAGAACCATAACAACACACGAGTGAATTCTCATAATCACAAAACAGGCAAATCCTCAAGGAATAGTCTATACCACCATAATCCTTCCGGGATCCGCCTACACCTGACAAGCCATAATACTTGAATGCTTCCAAATAAAATCTATTACAGCGACCGACAAGCCTCGCACACACCGGCCACACCACATGCATAACTTAATCACACTGAAGGAACTGATCACAAACGTACATGTGCCATTTCAACCATGGCTAACCAATCCATTTTCTTCTAATTTATTCTTTACTTAACTTAGAAATAACAATAGCCTCATCCAAAACATTGTGAACTCAAATCCGCCCTCCTCTTGAGCGACCTTATATCACGAGACCACATTATCTCCAAACCCCTGAACCGTCTCATGCCCTCCTTGCTCGCGCATTCACATCTTCGATTGATATACCCATCCTGGAAATCTTCCTACAAGTCCGGAGTCTATTTCTCTCATTCCTCCAATACTATACTGCAAGCCGAAAACATCATGGAACATTCCGGGCCTCCTATCACAATCTTTTGCAAGGCCCGATTCTTATCCATACTGCGGACATGAAACCCTTAAGCACCGCATTCTTAACTTTCGAATTCATTAGTACCACTATTGAGAGACATCCACTCTGACTTGGCCCGAATACTATCAACTCCAAGCTCTTCTAGCACACGAACACCCTTTCAATGAAGCACGTGACTGAGTCACTACCCTTATAACTCGCCTATGCATTAAGCGTAAATTCTGAATCTTCCAAAGCCTAAACCTGGTCCAATAGGGCCAACTTTTGCACACATTTATCAACTCCAATGCGCAATTACCATTTTACTCTTTTCCCCTTAGCTGTAATAACTTGCCAATACGCCGATAATCCGCAACCCTATGAGAAGATAATCCTGCAATCCCAATTGCAGGCGGTAGGACTCTCCCACTTAACCTGAAGTTACTCCTTGCACCACTCTAGACCCCACTAAAATTCTTTCTTCATTGCTGACGTGATCTTGCTCAACTAACCCGTCAAATCCTTATAAATTCTCTTGTTAGCATTCCATGAATACTTAAATTCTCTAGCATCATTCACATATTCGGCCTCCTACTGAATAGCCACTAGAATTCCTCGAAGAAACTTGCAAACCACACGACCGCTAACCTGCTCACAGGAGATAATCCACCTGTGGAAATTACATGCCGACATCCTCCCACGTTGCTGCATGGGGAACAATTTCTACGACCCCAATATTCCATCCTAAGCATGTCCTCATTCACCAACTGCACTAGTCCGTTCACTCCTTATGGACATCAACTAAATACACGACAATATCTTCCAATTCACCGTTATATTGCATCCTTCTTCAAGTCAGACAACCCCTTCTCCGTTGCATCCAATCTTCCGCCGTAATAACCAACCTTTAAATTTAAGCCTATGGACCCAATCACCGTCCACTAAAATCCTCAAATCACTCCAAACTTCTCCTCAATATGAGCATTTATCTTACCGCAGAACTCATATACTACGTTGCCCCTCTTCCACTTTAGTTAACTCACTCCTTTAAGCAACTACCTGACTTCTGCTTCTTACACCTAGCCTCCTAGAAAGGAAACCACTTCCTAGCACTTCTCACATATCTTCCTTCATCGTACGCTGACCAGTTGTCGCCTCAAACAAATATATCATTCTCTATGGCTCTTAAACCAGTAGATCACCAAAACTTTAAATCTTTCTGAAGATCATCTTCTCGAATCGCCTACCTTAGAAATACCTATTCAATCCTGAACCACCGCACACCACGATCTCTGACAACCATTTCTCCAATATTACTTCACAACACTCTAACCCAATGCAACCGAAGAAACTATAACACCGACGAACTTAGCATATTCTATTCGATCAAGGACGACAATACCACATCACAGATGAAGATTTCACCTCATTTGAGAACACCAAGTTTTATTACTCTATCAACCCAAACTTGAACACCTATAGTCCAATGGCCTTTCCTCCGCCGGAAATAAAATACCGAAATATCGGAATAAGGCTCTGAGTAGAATTCCTATCAAGTCATTCACTGTCTCAACACATGGTCAAGTATCCTACCACCACGTCAATTACTGCACGATAATCATTCATGAGCATCATAACATCTGGAGCATAGCCTCGAAGCTCTCGGAAATACAACTATTGAGCTGAACAACATAATATCTTTCCGCAGAGCGACGAAAATAACCCCAACCAACTACGCATGGAAAAACGTCACGCACCATATCTGTAGTACCATTACCATTCCTCAAATTCCCGATTCATAGCAAGCGCTTAGCGATGCGTAAGATTGAGTAAGAAGGAGCATAGGCATAAGCCTTAAGGGGAATCAAACCGCACGATGAGGAATCAATAAGGAAAGTACTCCTAACAACCTTGTAGCCTCTCGAAGATAAGTACAGACATCTCCGTGACAATCCGCAAGACTCTACTAGACTCGCTCATGACTCGTGAAACATAAGGGAACCTAGTGCTCTGATACCACGTTGTCACGACCCAAAATCTATTAAGGTCGCGATGGCACCGGACACCACAGTCAGGAAAGCCAACACTCATTAGTTAATTAAGTTCCTATTTTTATTATTTAGAAATCATTACTTTTCATTTCGTTATATGAAAATCGATAAAAATTTACTAAGTAAATAACAAGGTTTTAACACCTCAATTAACAAATACATCCCAAAATCATCCCAGAACCCGGTGTCACAAGTGCATGAGCAAAATTTCTAGGAAGTATACATGTGATACGATATTTGTCCGAAATACAAACTGGACAAGGAATTTAAAATAAAATACAATACATCTGAGGGAGACTCTGCCGGCTGTAGGTCGTCTCCGGATGGTGCAGCTCGTCTAAGTCTCCAAGTCAGCCACATCACTCGTCAAGCAGAGCCACTAGCTATGAATGTACCTGTGCAATAAATATGCACAGCAAGTGTAGTGTGAGTACGAAAACAACGTGTACAGTAAGTATCCTGCCTAACCTCGAAGAGGTAGTGACGAAAGGTCAAATTTTGACTCTTGCTAGAGGGCAGTTTGATAAAATCAAGGGTGACACTAAGCATGGATATCATAGGCAATTTAACAAGTAGCGACAGGAAATAGCAACTTCTTTCACATTTAATATTCTTAAATCCTCGTCATTTCAGTTGACAATTTAAAATTTCCAAATCAGTAATCAGGTAAAAATCACCGAAAATACGCAGCAAATATCATGCGCAAGCAATGCCGAGGGTGAACAGCGCGAACCAACGATAATAAAATATGCACTGCCGAAGGGTCGAAAGTCTCGAACCATAGATGCATCTATTATCCCGCTAGCGAATCGATCATGCGACACGGTCATATATAATAATAGAATTACCCTACTCGCGAATCATACATGCGACTCAGGTACTCATAGATACACATATTCACATATTAAATTCACATTTTATCAGGAAAACATTTACTGAAGTAAGTGATAAAATTCTCTTTTTAATGGACTCGAAGATAGTATTTAATTCTTTTCTTAAAATTCATTTGCCAAGTTCGATAAAATTTTAAATATTATTAATTTATCAGTAAGGCTACAAGTACAGCAAGTAAAACATGCTTTATCAGGAAAATAATTATCCAAGCAAAATCAATTCCCTTTCTAGATGATTAAGAAAATAAACTTTAACCTTCTTAGGTATTCAGTTACTAATTCGATAATTTTAACGGTCTAATTTTATTAGTAAAATTACAAGTACAACAAGTAAAGCATGCTAGTGGGTCCTAGACTACCCAGACACAAGCATGATAGTAGCTACGCACAGACTCCCGTCACCTCATGCGTACGTAGCCCCCACAAATAGTAGCACATATTCGATTAGTTCACCTATGGGGACAATTCCCCCTCACAAGGTTAGAAAGGAGACTTACCTCGCTCCGAAGATTCATAACCGACATCCAAGCCCTTCCGACAACTCAAATTGATGCACAACGCCCCAAAACTATCCAAATAATGAGCAAACCAATGAAAATATACTCTAATACTTATAACAATTCAAATTATATAAATTTCCAACTCCGCTCGAAAAGTTGACCAAATTTCCCTTGGGCCCACGTCCACGGATTCCGAAATTTCTCGAAGATAAACTCTACCCATAGCCTTACTAACTCAAATATATAATTTAGTCTAATTTTCAATCTCAAATTCGTGGGCAAAATCCAAAAATATAAATTCTAGGTTTTGTTCCAAGTCCCATAATTTCTACTAATTTCCATGACCAAATCTATATACGAATCTTGTACTTAACTTGGAATGAGTAGAAACAACTTACCTTGACATAGATGACGAAAATCCCCACTTGAAGCTCTCCAAAAATCGCCCAACCAAGAGAAAAATGAAGAGAAATGGCCAAATCCCAACTTTAAAGACACTACCCAGCGATCCCTCGCACCTGCAGTCACTTGACCGCTTCTGCGGTTCCGCAGGTGCGGACCCGTCACCGCTTCTGCGGTCCATGGCTCCTTGCCCACTCCCTCTTGTGTGCTTACAAATCCGCAGGTGCGATTTCGCTTCTGCGGCCAACTGCATCTGCGGTCCCAGTCCTAGCCAGCCACCTTCGCTTCTGCGGTACCAAGGCCGCTTCTGCGGCTCCGCACCTGCGGCCAGAACCTCGCAGGTGAGGTCACACCAGACACCAGCAACCTCAGCCTTCTCAAATTCCAAATTCAATTCGTTAACCACTGGAATCTACGCGAGGCCCCCGGGACCCCGTCCAATCACACCAACCTGTTCCAAAACATAATGCGGACCTGCTCGAGGCCTCAAATCACATCAAACAATGCCAAAATAATGGATCGCATCACAATTCAATCTTTATGAACTTTGAAATTTCAAACCTCTACATTCGATGCCGAAACCTATCAAATCACGTCCGATTGACCCCAAATTTTGCACACAAGTCACATTCAACATTACGGACCTACCATGACTTCCGGAATCGGAATCCGACCACAATATGACAATTTCCACTTCCGGTCGGACTTCTTAAAAACTTCAAATTTCTAACTTTAGCCAAATAACTCCAAAATGACCTACGGACCTCCGAATTCACTTCCGATCGCGCTCCTAACACCAGAATTACCATACGAAGCTATTCCAAGACTCGGAATCCCAAACGGACATCAATAACACTGAAATGCACTTCAACCCAGACTTATGAAATTTCTTCCAAAATACTAACTTCCACAATATACGCCAAAACGCTCTCAGTTTATCCAAAATCCGATCCGAACATACGCCCAAGTCCGAAATCGTCATATAAACCTGCTGGAATCTTCAAATCCTGATTCTGAGGTCGTTTACTCAAAAATCCAATTTTAGTCAATTCTTCCAACTTAAGGCTTCTGAAACGAGAATTTTCTTTCCAAATTGACTCCGAACTTCCCGAAATTC
Source organism: Nicotiana paniculata (assembly GCA_005239505.1). Taxonomy (NCBI): domain Eukaryota; kingdom Viridiplantae; phylum Streptophyta; class Magnoliopsida; order Solanales; family Solanaceae; genus Nicotiana; species Nicotiana paniculata. The sequence continues at coordinate 26,058 of ML362490.1, forward strand.
AACTCCGACCATGCCCACGAATCATAATACCTGAAATGAAGATGCTCATGGCCTCGAACTGCCGAACGACGAGCTAGAGCTCCAAACGACCGGTCGGGTCGTTACAAGACCGTTCCAAAAAGCTATTGAGTCTATCTCAAGAAACTTATATAAAGAAAATTTTGGAGCGTTTCGCATGAATAGTTGCAAATCCGTGGATACTCCTATAGCGAGAGGTGAAACTTCAAGCCTTGAAATGTGTCCCAAGACTGAAAATAAAAAGGAAGACATATCTCGAGTTCCCTATTCAAGTGTTGTCGGGAGCTTGATGTACGCTATGTTGTGTACTCGCCCAGATATTTGTTATGTCGTAGGTCTAGCAGGTATCAATCTAATCATGGAAGAGATCATTGGAAAGCTGTGAAAAGAATTTTTAGATACCTGAAGGGAACTACAGATTATTCACTATGTTATAGTGGAAATAATTTATACTTAAGAGGATATACAGATGTTGATTAGGCCGGTGACCGGAATGATAGAAAATCAACATCTATTATGCCTTCTTACTTAATGATGGTGCTATATCAGGGAAAAGTAAGAAACAAACCTGTACAACCCTTTCAACGATGGAAGTTGAGTTCGTGGCTTGTGTATCTGCAGTACAAGAAGGTGTTTGGTTGAAGATATTCTTTGAGCATTTGGATATTACAAAGAACTCTTAGGATCCCATGACTCTATATTGTGATAGTCAAGCGGCTATTGCATATACAAAAGATCCTAAGTATCACAACAAGACCAAACACATTGACATCAAGTATAATGTTGTGAGAGACATGGTAGCAAGTGGATTTACAATTCATTCTTACGCGAAGCATGATATCTAATCCTTTTACAAGGATATCTAGAGACCTGTTTGAGAAAAATGTTATGGCTCTAGGTTTGCGAAGTATATGAACATATTTATGTATCGTAAAATGACTTTAGTATTATAATATGCTCATCAAAATTTGACTCTTGAATTTATGCTTATATCTCGTAGCATGTGATGAATGTTTTGTTGATAAAGTGTGTTGAACAAGTCGCGAGGTTGGCTCTCTCACACGAGCAATCGCCTCTTACATTAAGAATTGTGAAGAGATGAGACCTTATAGAATCTTGGATAATGCGAGGTTATATTTACTTGTAGAGGTCGGTCTTGACAACTAATCAGACTTACGAATTTCACTATTCGATTATGACATGTTTTGTAAGCCAGATGCAAGTTTCTCTAAGAAGATAATTTGAGGATTATTGAAGTGAGAAAGTCGGGTTAGACATTTGGAGGTGTCTAGACCAAGATCTGTACAGTGTTGAATGATGAAAAAAAAAGACACACGCGCCAATATAATGTGAGAACACTGTAACATGTGTTTCTTACCACGTGTGCTATCGATCATGGGATAATGGAAGAATGAATCCGTGCTTCTTCATTGTGTGAGATCCCAAAGAAGTTACATTAACTTTTATTGGAATACCCTTTGACCTTTTATTGTTTCTTGAAGTGCCAATCAGTGTTTCTACTTTAGCATGTTACTAATAGCCATGAGTGATTAGTCAATGCAGTGCATGTCTAAGAAAACAGTTGATTTGGAATGGAGAGATTCGAGTAGAAAGGGAAGACAAATAAATAAATAAAAATTTGTAATTTAACTTGTATTCATAGGTCGACCATTACACTTACCATGAGGTTATCAAATGTAATTATGAATACAAAGTTAAACATGAACTCGAGTTCACCTTTTTCGAGGATGAGGGATTAGATAACTAGCTACTGAAGTAGCAGGTGATGTCTGGGGTATAGCAAGTAATAAGATCCTCATGATAGTAGTGAATACTTTCCGAATGTGATCGGATTTATACATAGAGCTTTAGAATAACCTTAATAGGTTTGAAACATATTATAGCTCTTGATGCTCGTAGGTCGCACGAACTACTTGCATGTATGAATTAAGTGTCTTATTTAATCATGATACTGGTTTGAGTTCCAACCCATCATGAGCGAAGTGGGAGATGTTGGATATTGGATCGGGGTATCGGGTCACTCCATGAGGGCTGACCCAACCCATTTGGAAAAGAAAGAATTTTAGAAGAGATAGGGATTGAAATAACCTCTTTAAAGAGAGGTTACTACACGTTTAAGAGTAGTGGGACTCTTCAAAGATGTTACTACACGTTTAAGTGTAGTGGGAGCAGTTTTCCCATAACTGCTATCTTCCCTCTCCATATAAATATACGCTTTCTTCTTTTCTGAAAAACAACAGAGATAAACGAAAGTGTGGGATAAAAAATCTCTTCCAATCAACACAAGAAAACATTTAGTTCGTAAAATTTTAACTTTATTTCCAAGAGATTCAAAGTTCGACTTGGGGCGATTCTTTTGGTGATGAGTTTAACAATTTTTTCGCTGCATTAACAGGTACACTAATGTTGTTCTCGCCCCGCGATTATTTTTATTACAAGTTGTTTGCAGTTTTCCATGCAGAAGTAGCCACATTGTAAAGATGGCCTTTGGTCTGGCAGTGTTCTGGAAGATCAGACATTCCCATTATAGTTTCTTGCATCAAAATTGCAGTGTATTATCTCTAATTCTAATTATTTGATTCACCATCCAGCTAGGCTGAGGTAGAGGCAAGTGTTAGAATTATGACATCTTATTATTTGAGATGCCATCTTATTTGCCGACGAAAGCCATAAAAAAATCACAAATTTCAATAAATTACTTACTGAAATATTATTAAAAAAATAATATTTATCAATCTGATTATGAGCATCTAAAATAAACGGTTATAAACTATTCTATTCAAAATTGGCCCAAAAGAGCAACACTCAACATTTTTAAAAGTTAAAATAGCCAATTAAGGACAAAATCACAAGCTTCCCAGTTTGATATTTTATTTTATGTTTTTTTATAAAAAAAAAAGGCCAGAGAGCCTTGATGTTGAAGTTGGAAATTGATATTCTAAAGCTACACCTCATACTGCATAGCAACTCAAATATCGCGATTTAACGCATTAGTGAACTATTAAGTACAATCATACCTCTTTATAAATTATAAATATTTTTATATAATAATTATTCATTATAAAAGTCTAATTTTTTTTGTCGAAATTAATAATACGAGTATAATATTTTATCTTTCTGTATAGTTTTTTACTTATAACAACAACCTCTATTTTTTAGCAGTACGCTCTCCGTAAAATTATTCCTCTATAACAACCATGTAAAAATTCTAAAATTACCAATAATAAGTCTAAATATTTGACTAAATATTTTTAAAAAATTATATACAACTTATATTAAAAAAATATTATGTTAGTACATACTTCCTTAATTAAAGATTTCATATGATTTCATTAAAATATGAGCTGGTATAATTTTGCTTCATTGTACGAACGTATTCATCGTGCATAATGTCTAGTATTTGAAGATCTTTACACAATTTTTCTATTACATAAAGTTTTCGTCTCGCATAATGCTTAAGATTTGAAGATTAATCATTAGGCTCTTAATTGCTTTCAAGGGAGCGATACATTTTTGGTGAAAGTTTAGACACAAATCATTGTTAATTCAAGTATTATATAGCTAGTAAGAGACTGAAATCTATGAAACAAGCTAAAATTACATAGTTCTTCCATCGATCTTAAAAGAATTTATTTTTAGTACCTTTAAAATGTGTGCTTTAATATTAAATCTTTGTAGTTTAGTTATGGATGTTTCAATGATGTATTAGATTTTTTAAATATTTAATTAGTGAATATGCCTATCTTTTTGAGATACTAAATTTGAATAATTTTTTTAAATCTTTTATATGTAATAAAAAAATAAAGTAATTAATTTTTGAAATTTTTTTGTCTATAATAGCTAAAAAATATTTATACTTCAAATATTATTATAGATATATAACAATTATTTACTATTCAAGTCAAAAAATATCAAAACAAACTACGCTATTATAAAAAAGTTTGATTGTAATTAGCTCGATCCCTCATCTTTCTTTAAAAGTAATTATATTTTGAACCGGCCAAACGGGACTACTTTTCTACCACAGTGCAGAGTGCATTGTCTTCTAGTAATTATTTTCGTTTGTTAGTTTTTTTTTTTAAACTTCAAATTAAACAATTAGTCCCCTTTGAACTTGTAGCAGTTTAAATCTTAATAATGACCATATACACACGTCATGTATGCTACGGCTTCTAAGCGATTAAATTTTTCTTTGAAAACACAAAATTTCAAAATGTTGGAGAAGTAACACTTTGGGATGTATATGTTTTTTTATGGTGAATATGTATTTTTTTAAAATGAGGTTTTTTCGTATTTTGATGTATACGGTTAGAACGGGTCTGCTTTTCTTATGACTAATCGAGGTTGGATTATAATAGGCCACGGTTCGGCCTCGTGCTATATCGAGCCTCAATACAAAGTTAGATTGCTGAACCCTTTATTCAGAGACCGATCAAGGACAAGATTAGCCAAGACCGAAACCAAGCAGAACGGAGATCGAGTGAGATTGATGGAGGTTTTCCTAGTTAAGTAACGGTAAGCCGAAATATCTGATCGAGCAAGGATCACGGCGAAAATCTTGGCATGTATCAAGATGAGGCCGGTTAATTAGCCAATCATGAGATTTCTTACTGTATTTTAGAATTATACCATAAATAGAACTCCCTGACTATATAAAGGGGGTCTAATCATTTGTAAAGGCATCATATTCACACAATTCAAAGCAATATACTATTCTTTCAGCTCTCAATACTTTGTTATTTCATTCATATCTCACTTTGCTAATTCATTTGGTTCGAGGATAACCTGTCCCGAGGGCTAAAACTGCACTTCTCCTTTGGTTTGCTTTATTTTTCTTTACGGTCAATTTTAATATCTATTTACATATTTCTCAGTCTGTGTCAAGTGAGATCACGTATCCTTAAAACCACATATAAACTCAATTGTTATCCATTTTTAGGGTAAACAGTTTGGCGCCCACCGTGGGGCTAAGTATAATAATGATTGCATGGTACTAACTTTCGTAACACATATTATTTTATACTTGTTCTTGTGAGTATCTTTGATTCTAGGATTAACACGTCGAACTCTCAAGCAACACACACACACATAGACAATGTCCTCGGCGAGAACGACAACATAGCCGTCCCAGAGAACGAAGCGCCTCCAGTTGACCTTAATTGAGTCCCGGCTGTAGACCCAATCAACGTCAGTTCCCATGTTCCCGGTCTATTTATCCTACGGGCCCGTCAACAGAATTGACCGAGAACCACGGTCAAACAGGGATCGTTACCATCCATATAATGGAGATCGGAGAAACAACGAACCTGGACGCAATCCCATTCGAGGTGAAAGTAGAAATGATCGAGGTTAGAGCTCTCGAGGGCTCATGAGAAAGAACGGGTTCGACAGAAATGTCGAGCTCAAAGAAGCACCACAGCTGTGAGAATATAACTTCAATGTTGATGCATCAGCTCGTATCAGCCATCGGACGCATCAAAGATACTCGATGGCCTCGACCTCTGCAGGCCGATCTAGCCCAAAGAAATCTCAATCAAATGTGCAAGTATCATGTCACCCATGGCCATATAATAGAAGATTGCAGATAACTAAAGGAGGAAGTAGACCCGTTGTTCAACGATGGGCACCTTCGGGAATTCTTAAGCGATCAGGCAAAGAATCACTTCAGAAACAAAGATTCAAACATACAGAACGAGCAAGAATAGCCACAACACGTGATCCACATGATTATTGGAGGCGTTGATATTCCTCAAGGAACAGTATTTAAATGCACCAAGGTGTCGATCACAAGGGAGAAGCGAACTCGGAATTATGTACCAGAATGAACCTTGTTTTTCAGTGACGAGGATGCAGAGGGGATTTTACAACCCCATAACGACACACTGGTAATATATGTACTTATGAATAAGGCTCAAGTTAAATGTGTTTTGATTGATCCAGGTAGCTTGGCCAACATCATTTGATCGAGGGTCGTAGAACAGCTCGGCCTACAGGATCAAGTTGTGCTCGCGGCCCGAGTCCTTAACGACTTCAACATGGCGTGTGAAACCACCAAATGCGAGATAACTTTTCCAGTGAACGAGGTCGGGGCCATCCAAGAGACGAAATTCCATGTGATCGAGGGCGATATGAGGTATAACGCCCTGTTTGGGAGGCCATGGATCCATAACATGAGGGCAGTACCCTCGACCTTTTACCAGGTTCTAAAGTTCCCGACAGCAGAGGGAGTTAAAATGGTCTACGGGGAGCAACCCGCCGCCAAGGAAATGTTTGCAGTCGATGGAGTGATACCGATATCGGCACTCTCATCAACAAAAGGATCAGATTCAAAGGGAAAATAGGAGGCCAAATAGCAACCACATACACTGACCTCGACCCAACCTGAGAAGTAGAGGACTGACGAGGATGGTGACTATGGGGTCCCTAGATCCTTCATAGTCTCTGATGATTCCAACGCCATCAAGACGACGGTCTAAGAGCTTGAACAAGTCACATTGGCCGAATATCAACCAGAACAAAAGGTATACCTGGGCACGGGGCTAGCCCCCGAGCTTAGGGGAAAACTTATTCAATTCCTTAAAACTAGCATGAATTGATTTGCTTGTTCCTATCTCGATATGACAGGGATCTCACCAGAAATCAACACTCATAAACTAAGCCTGGATCCAAAATTTCATCCGGTGAAGCAAAAAAGAAGACCCTTGTCCGAGGCCAGGCATGCCTTCGTCAAAGATGAGGTAACCAAACTTCTTAAAATAGGATCCATTCGGGAAGTAAAATATCCCGAATGGTTAGAAAACGTAGTAGTAGTCTCTAAGAAGGGAAACAAACTCAGAATGTGTGTAGATTCCAAAGACCTGAATAAAGCATGCCCCAAGGATTCTTTTCCTTTGCCTAATATTGATCGCATGATCGATGCCATGGACAACCACGAGATTCTCAGTTTTCTCGATGCCTATTCCTGGTACAACCAAGTACAGATGAATCCGGAAGATCAGGAGAAGACCTCGTTTATCATTAAGTACGACACCTACTGCTATAATGTAATACCATTCGGACTAAAAAATATTGGCGCTACTTATCAACGCTTAGTAAACCGGATGTTTGAAGAACAAATAGGAAAATCAATGGAGGTTTATATTGATGACATTTAGTTAAGTCCCTACGAGCAGATGATCATTTGAAGCATTTGCAGGAAACTTTTGATATACTGAAGAAGTACAATATGAAGCTCAACCTAGAGAAATGTGCGTTCCGGGTCGGTTCTAGAAAGTTTCTCGGCTTCATGGTATCCAATCGAGGCATCGAGATCAACCCCAATAAAATCAAAGCTATTGAGGACATCAAATGTCATGGGAGGCTTTCCATCCATGCCCCATGACCTATTAGACGCGCCCCGTGGCGTCCTGGCAAGCCTCCCAGCGCCTAGCACCACGGACGGCCCCGTGGTCTTGGCTACGCCAAGTGACAAGCGCGCATGTGCCTCTGTCTCCCCACCGATATCCCTTGCTAGCGCCCAGCCGCAAACAGCTACCAACAGCGCCGCGCGCGCAGATCGTGATGCCAAAGACAAAGTTGCTGACAACAGACCTGTTTCTACCTTGTAGGAAACTAAGTCTTTTTCATTGTAAATATAGAGTAGTTTTATTCCATGTAATTTCATTATGTTCCTATAGCTTAGTTAGGTCAAGTCTTGTAGCTTTGGTTTATCTTTTTTAAGCATTATTAGGGGGGATCAAGCAATCAAAACTTTCTAGCAAGCACTTCTTTGTACTGGTGTCTCTCCCTCTCGACACCGCGTTGCCTTCTTTTGTAATAGCTTTCATTTATGCAATCAAGCTTTCTTTCAATTCTCTTTACTGTTCTTTTAATTGTTCTTGACATCGGTTTTCCCGTACCGCACTGACAATCTCGTCTAGCGTACGGAGGGGACCTCAGTTGGCGGCCAGCAGCTACACTGACATCAGTTGCTTAGCCTTACGTCGCCCTTCCAAGGAATCTTAGTAAGGCACCGCGTAACACAGTAGTAGACAACGTAAAGGTCGTGCAGAGGTTAACGTGGCGCATAGCCACCCTAGATGATTCATCTCGAGGTCCTCCGATAAGAATCACCAATTCTTCTCGTTACTGAAGAATAAGAATAACTTCACATGGACTCTGGAATGCCAACATGCCTTGGAGGAGCTAAAATGATACTTATCGAGCCCGCCGCCGCTTCACATGCCAAAGGCAGACGAACAGATTTACCTGTATTTAGCAGTATCAGAGATAACGGTAAGTGGAGTCTTGGTCCGAGAAGAACAAGGTACGCAATTCCCCATCTATTATGTTAGTCGGACCTTAGGTGAGGCCAAAACTAGGTATTCCCATCTAGAAAAATTGGCGCTCGCTTTAATAAGCGCCTCTAGGAAGCTAAAATCATACTTCCAATGTCATCCCATATGTGTTATAACAACTTATCCACTTCGAAATATTTTGCATAAACCCAAACTTTCGGGTCGGTTGGCCAAATGGGCCGTAGAAATCAGCGGGTACAATATTGAATATCGACCCCGAACAGCCATCAAGTCTCAAATCTTGGCTGACTTCGTGGCTGACTTCACGTCGGCCCTCGTACCCGAGGTTGAAAGAGAACTGTTAGTAAATTCGGGTACATCCTCAGGAATCTGGACCCTCTTTACAGATGGTGCTTCGAGCGCAAAGGGGTCCAGACTCGACATCATGCTGAAACCACCCACAGGTAACGTAGTTATAAAATCTATTAGAAATATAAATTGACTAACAATGAGGCCGAACAAAGGCCATGATTGCAGGTCTCAAATTAGCCAAAAAGGCTTGGGAGCGGAGGTGATCGAGGTCAAATGTGACTCCCTCATCGTGGTGAACCAGGTTAACGGAACGTTGAAGTTCGAGAAGACCGAGTATAGAGATACTTGGATAAGCTACAAGTAACTCTACACCAATTTAAGGAAGGGACCTTGCAACATGTACCTCGAGATATGAATAGTGAGGTCGATTCCCTCGCAAACCTAGGATCATCGGTCGAAGAAAACGAACTCAATTTGGGGGTTGTCGTACAACTCATGAAATCGGTGGTCAAAGAAGGTCATGCCGAGATAAACTCCACAAGTTTGACCTGGGATTGGAGAAACAAATACGTAGAGTATTTAAATAATGGGAAGCTCCCATTCCAAAACAATCGAGAGCCCTGCGCATAAAGGCAGAATGATTCACCTTGTCCGAAGACGGAACATTGTTCAGAAGGATGTTTGATGGTCCATTAGCAATATGTCAGGAGATATCGAATACGTTCAAAGGGAAGTCCATGAGGGAACTTGCGGAAATCATTTCGGTGCCGAATCATTGATCCACAAGGTGATCAAAATCGGATACTACTGGATCGACATGGAGAAAGATGTAAAGGAGTTCGTTAGAAAATGCGACAAATGCCAAAGGCATGCACCAATGATTAATCAACCCGGGGAACTTCTCCACTCGCTCTTGTCCCCATGGCCGTTCATGAAGTGGGGAATGTGCATTGTTGGCCCTCTTCCATCGTCCCCAGGTAAAGCTCAATTAATTTTATTTATGACAATTATTTCTCTAAATGGGTTGAAGCACAGAATTTCGAGAAGGTTAGGGAAAAGGAAGTCATAGACTTTATTTGGGACCACATCATATGTCGATTCGGGATGCCCTCCGAAATTTTTTGTGTGATAATGGAAAGCAATTCATCGGCAGCAAAGTGACTAAATTTTTCGAGGATCACAATATCAAAAGAATCCTATCAGCACCTTATCATCCCAGCGGAAATGGAAAATCCCAATCGACCAACAAAACCATCATCCAAAATTTTAAGAAGAGACTAACCGACGCCAAAAGTAAATGGAAGGAAATCCTACCCGAGGTTCTTTGGGCATACCACACAACATCGAAGTCTAGTACCGGAGCTACCCCATTCTCATTAGTTTATAGCGCCGAAGATCTAATACTGGTCGAGGTCGGAGAACCTAGCATCAAGTTTCGATATGCAATGAAAGAGTCAAATAACAAGGCCACGAATACGAGCCTAGAATTGTTGGATGAAAAATGTGAAGCCTCCCAAAAACAACGTATCGAGAGATACTACAATCGAAGAGCCAATCTTCGACATTATTGCATCGGGGACTTGGTGCTAAGGAAAGTCACCCTCAACATCCGAAATTCGAACGAAGGAAAATTGGGTCCAAACTGGGAAGGACCGTACCAGGTTCTTGAGGTCAACGAAAAAAGGTCCTACAAGATCGGAACGATGAATGGAGAACGACTACCGAGCAATTGGAACATATCACACCTAAAACGATACTACTGCTAAGGTACGACCCCTTTCTATTTTCATTTTTGTTTTAGACTAACACTTACAGGTGGTCAACAAGAATCGACGGAGACGAAATGGAGTCTTTAGGTTTGAAAGCACATGCTGCACTCTTTTTTCCTTAGACCAGTTTTGACCCAAATGAGAATTTCGGCGAGGTTTTTAGCGAGGCAACAATGAATCGTGCTAACTTAGAATCAAGTTTGATTACAAATAGACAAAGAAGGTCAATTCAACAATATCCGAGGTTCCTTTGCAATCAACCTCGAATACTGGGGGGGCTACCCTCGGATATACATTATCTTCGAATATCAACTCTAACGAGGAAACTACTTCGTAATAGGAGGGTCTCGATAGATTTGATTTATTGTAAGGGCCAAATGGTCAGAACGAACCGTGCCCACATAGATTGATCGAGCACTGACTTAAACATGTACGCATGCAAGACTATTTTGATCAACAATAAAGAGAAGTACTTTCCTTGCAAACATCTGATGTTTAAATTCTTTCCTTTTTACATCTCTTAAAGATCTTCGTACTATAATGAGCCTAAGGTCAATACTTAACCAAAATGCGAACAATCACTCCCTCACTCGGGGACTACCATTCAGCTCAAACAACCCAAGTTATCGGGCCTCGGGGACAAAATACCTAATTGGCAGCTCCCCAATCTCTAAAGGCCACAGTCACCCCACTCGAGGAATAGTATCTCGGTCAAGCCCGAACGAAATGGGAAAATGAGCCCAATGGGAAAATCTCGAACTAATAGGCTACGACCAATTTAACAAGGCTCGGAGACGTCCAGATTTCGTAATGAAAAAGGCCTTCAAAAAAGAAAAAATTCTTTCATAATCAGTTCTAAAAGGCTACCCTCAGCAACGTCACAAATTTAAGACATCTTTGAGAAAAGCTTTGATAATATCAAGCCCCAAAAACTCTAACAAACGCAAAGGTTGTTCGGACCCTCGAACACTACCGTATTATCTCATTCTAAGGCATTTTAACCTTTGCGATTACAAATTACAAAGCAAAGAAAATAAAAACTTAAGAGTCGAAAGGGAAAAGAAAGCCTTGTATATATATATATAAAACGGTCTTCTTTACAAGGGCAAAATCGGCCAAGTCCAAAAGAATTTTACAACACCCAAAACGTCCTTAGAGAAAGTGCAAAAAGAAGACCAAAAAATATACTAAGTCCTAATAGGCTTGGTCCCCATCGGAGGCAGCATCTTTGTCTTTGGGGTCTTATCCATCTTCAAATTCACTGAGGCTATCAGAGTCATCCTCGGTCAAGGCCAGCTTCCGAGCTCGGTTTCTTCTGCTCAAGCATTATCGACCTCGGCCACAATGTCGAAATCCCTGGGCTTGAGCATCCTCGAGAGCTTCCCTCAGAGATTTCCACCTTGCATGATCTATCATGCTCCTAGCCTTTGGTCTAGAATGGCCTCGACGTCGATTTTGAATTGGGCGACCTTTTCATCAGCTTTAATACGGGTCACGACCACCTCAAACTTATCCTCCTCGAGCTTGTTGGCGGCCGAATCCAGCTGAGACTGAAGCTCCTTGATCTTCTCGGCCTGCATCGAGTTTTTCTCTTTCGCAGCTTGAAGTTGAGTCTCGGCCGAATCCAACTGTGCTTTGGCGGTCTCTTTCATCGCAACCAGGATATCCATGCTTCTCTTGAATGCCTCAGACTTGGCCCGTATCTCGTCCACCTGCTTGTCGAGTTGTCCGATCTGCTCAAGCCTCTATCGAATCTACAGAATTGGGCCATTAGTCGTTATCTCTAACTCATCTTCACTATCATGAAGCATTCAGAATTACTGTCTGGCCATGGCAGTCTGCTCATCCCGAGCTACAACCAAATCGATCTGGAGTCTTTCACTGAGGAGCCTATAAGTGTCGCATTTTTCAGTAAGGCCCCGGACCTCGGCCTTATGCTCCTCTCGAACCCTGAGGAAGGCTTTGTGGTGCAACACTGAAGCCTGCAATTAAGGAAGAAAATGTTAAGAATAATCTACAATTCTAAGTATAAAAGAAGTAAGAAAAGGATTCTCGAAGATTACCCGATTTAGAGCATGTTGAACCTCGTTGAACAGGCAAGCAGCCCCCATAACGTTCATCACGACTTGGTCCTCCTCGGTCACCAAGCCTTTCAGATAGCTGGCAACCCCTACAGGAGAAGAGAAGACTCGGGCATCCTCCGGGACGGTAAGCAATAGATGTCGTTTGCGGCCTGGGTTAACGCTCAGAGCCAAAAATTGGTCCACCAACCTTGAGCTCGACGAAGACCTAGTGGCACCCGGTGACGATATTTTCTTCGGCACCGGTAATCACCGAATCCGATAATATCCTCAGAAGTAACAACTTCGAGCCAATCGAACAAACCTTGGAAATCAATCCGATGACTATCCAACATGCTGGCCTCTCGAATCATGGTATCCGAAATCTGGGGGGGGGGGGTTCCGAAATAACTCCAGGGACCTCTTCCATTATTTGGGAAGCCTTGCCTCCAGCCGCTCTTTCCACCGTCTTAGTTGGGGACAGGAAATCCTCTATTTTTTTATTCAGGGACCTCGGCTGAAGCTCCCTCATCAACTGCCTCCGATTCGGAGGGCTCTTGTACCAAAGTTGTAGCCCGCGTACAGGCCACTAGCCTGCCGTTGTCTTCTTCTATTATTCTTCGGACTCATCCCTTAATTGGTGGATTGAGTTCGAGGAAATGGCACCAGCATTCGCCTTGGGCTTACGAGTTTTCCTCGCGGGTTTTTTCTTTTCCGAGCCTAATGGAATCGGAGCCCTTTTTCTCTTTCTCTCCTTGGCCGGCTTTGGAGCTGATGGCTGGGGAAGGAGTGCCTCGTCACCGGAAGGGGGTCTCATTGTAACATCCTTCCCGAGACCTGCAAAAAGAAAGGGAGATGAGTTAGTTTGAGAAAAGGCCGAAATAATAAACGGTCTGAGATATGAATTTACCATGGTTGCAGGCCTCCCATAGAGCCTTTAATAACTCCATCCAGGCACGTTCGGAGTAAGGCCTCTAAGACACCAGGTCTTCGACCCATCACTTCAATTCCAGAACCGGGTCCGACATCTGGGCCACAGCTGCACTATCAAAACAGAGATAAGGAAAGATGTAAGGAAATGAAACGATAAAGCAAACGTTCGAGGAAAAAAAATCTTACGATTCATGTTCCACTTCTCTGGGAACGGCATGTCTTCGGCAGGAATCAGGTCCGACGTCCTTATTCGGACGAACTGCCCATCCAGCCTCGATCCCGAGACTCGTCGATGCTGGAGAATAGGGCCCTGCTGGCCCGACGGGCGAGCTTAATTAGTTCCCCTCGATTGAGCCGAGGACTATAAAGGCGCATGTGATGGTCGAGGGTGAAAGAACATCCCTCGCTCGTGAAGAAATGGAGGACGACGACGATTCTCCAGAACGAAGGGTGGATTTGACCTAGGGTGACACTATATCTTTTGTAGAAGGAAACTATGATGGGGTCTAAGAAACTAAACATAAAGGGGTAAGTGTAAACACTTAGGTACCCCTCCACGTAGGTGGTGATCAATTCCTCAGGAGAGGGAACGACCACATCTTTATTCAACCAGTTGCACTCCTCCTTGACCTTATTGAGGATGTCCTCGATGATGGTGCATATATATCTAGACATCGGCTCGCATCGGCCCGGCACCGAGGCGGTTTTCTCTATCTTAAAGTAGGTGATGGTTGGGCACCCCGTCAGAACAAATTCCTCAAGGTGGGGCTCCGCCGCAACCTCATCACCGGTGGGACGCGATGAAGAAACAACCTCTTTTTGCGGTACGATTTTAGATGTTTGAGCCATTTATGAACAACAAATAAAAGAGTAAGGGTGTTGATCAGAGTTCAAAGACTTTTGGATATGAAAATTGTGAAGTAAGGGAATTCTTTGAAAGCAAAAGCAGAAAAGGTTTTGATCGTAAAAGTTTGAATGAAAGAGATTGAGGTTTTTATAGGCAGAGGGCTACCTTTCAGAACCGGTAGTGGCCGACCAACGTCTGACAGGATTTAGTGCCTTGGTAACTGGACCGACGGGATATTTCGCCGCTTACATCACGGTCGAGCTCGTCACTGACGTCATCACTCATAGAGATGGAGTTCAGGAATTCATGTTGTTTCTCATCATCTTATTTCTAAGAAACGAGGGGACTATCTGTATACGGTCAAAACGAGACTTCCCTTCTTATGACTAATCGAGGTTGGCTCATGATAGGCCACGGTTCGGCCTCGTGTTACATCGAGTCTCAGTACAAAGTTAGATTGCTGAACTCTTAATTCAGAAATCGATCAAGGACGAGATCAACCAAGACCAACCAAGTCGAACGGAGATCGAGCGAGATCGATGGAGGTTTACCTAGTCAAGTAACAGTAAGCTGAAATATCTGTGATTAAGCAAGGATCATGGCGAAAATCTCGGCACGTATTAAGATGAAGCCGGTTAATTAGTCAATCATGAGATTTCTTACTGTATTTAGAATTATACTATAAGTAGAAATCCCCTACTTTATAAAGGGGGTCTAATCATTTGTAAAGACATCAGATTCACGCAATTTAAAGCAATATACTATTCTTTCAACTCTCAATACTTTGTTATTTCATTCATATCTCACTTTGCTCATTCATTTGGTTCGAGGATAACTTGTCTCGAGGACCAAAGTTGCACGTCTCCTTTGGTTTGCTTTATTTTTCTTTACAGTCAATTTTAATATCTATTTACATATTTTCTTAGTTTGTGTCAAGTGAAATCACGTAACCTTAAAACCACATATAAATTCAATTGTTATCCGTTTTTAGGGTAAACAGATATAATTAACGTTAAACTTCATATTTTATGATTGTAGCTACTAATATTTATTACTTTGTTTTATATAAAAGTTTCAATTTTTAATTTCTTAAATTTTATGCACAGTCATAAAAACGTTATATAAAATAGAAGGGATGAGACAACTTATAAATTGGCATATCTTGGAATTAAATTTAGTTTCTTACCAAATCTAGCCTCCTTGAAAAAGAAAAAAAGAGTTGCGTTGCCTGCTTTTTAAAAGTGAAAAAAGAGAGGAAATAGCAAAAGCAGGTAGCAGGTAAAAACTTGCCCGTTAACATTGGCAAAATTTGAAAACTTACCAAAAATAAAATCAATCGGACGGCTGAGATTACTTTACATACAAATCATCCACCGTTGACCAGTCTCAAATATGTTTTTGAAACCTTAAAACCCTATACTCCGCCCTCCCTTAACATTTGAATTTCCTAAGAGACCGTTTTTCTCATTATTTTCTTCAAACAACACAACACACCCACTTCTCTTTCTCTCTCTAGACTACACTTTCTCTGTCTAAATTTTAATCAGTGCATTTGCAGATCTTACAAGTTATCTCTGAATTTGTGTCCTTTTTGTATTTGGGATCTGCAAATGTGCTTTGTTTTTATTTCTCCATTGGTTTTCTTGGATTTTTTGAAGCTGAGTTCGGTAAGTGCACTTTTTTACTATCTTTTTTTTTTTTCTTGAAAATTTTGATGGTTAATTGGTTTTCTTTAATTTTCTCTTTTGGGTTTGATTGATTTGTTAATTCATGATTTCTTGGGTATTTGGGTATCATGAAGTTTGAATCTTGATTTTGTTAAAAGTTGTATCTTTGAACCCTAATTTGATTTTTATTTTAAAAATTACACCTGAATTAATAAGGAAACCAATGAGTTTGATCAGATTCTTTTTGTTGGATCCTTTTAGTAATTTCTTACTCTTGATCTTTCTTGAGATTGCTGTTGATTTTGCTGATTCCGTTTAGTGTATTCTTTACCTAAATTTGTGTGTTTAATTCTTACTGAACCCTCAATTTATGATTTGTGGCGTTGATGATAATGTAGATTTTATAGATTTTGGCTTTCACTTTTTCAGTTTGAAGGAAGCTGACTATAGTTATTAATGTGGCTATACTTTGTTTTAGTATTTGTGCTCAGGTGATTTTTGAAATTTATTAATCAAGAGAAGAAAATTGAAAAGGGCTAAGAATTAAATCTCAATATTAATTTAGGCCTCAAAGAAAGACAAAAAGAATTAAGATTAATGAGTTGACAGCAAAGTTTATTCAGTTCAACGTTTACAACCTCGTTTATTAGAACTTATCATTTCGCATTAAATTGTATGCTCTATTCTCTTCTTTCTGATCATGACACCCAAAAGGATAAGCTGATTGTATAACATTCATTGACCCCACATGGCTTAGAACTACGTTACTCGGACTCTTCAAAAATATTGTTGGGTGTGTTTCGAATCCTCCAAATTTAGTGCATTTTTGGAGGATCCGAAACGGGTGCGGCTGCACTTTTGGAGAGTCCGAGCAACATGGGCTTAGAATACTTGAATGGTATGTGAGGAGGGTGGATGTTTTCCATGCTTTCGTCGATTCAGTAGGAATTCATATGCTGGATTTTCTTTCCTTTGTTTGTTCGAATTTCTTGCTTTTCAATTAATTAAACTTCACGTGAAATGGATTCTTTAGAACTATGTACAATTAGGACATTGCACAATTTGAACAACATAACGTTAAAAGCTAGTTTACTGTCAAAACTATAAGAATTAGCATCAAACATACTTAATTGCTGAAACTGGGCCTTCTGGTTTGTTCATGAAAGAGCAGATGTGGCATAATGATAAACGAGGCAATCGAGGCCTCTTTGAATGGTTATTATTTCTTTAATAGTTATCTCATGCTTTTTAGCAACCATGATGTTGTTGTTTTTGCTCTAATCTGAGCCATGCATTTTGTTATGGAATCAGGTAGGAGATCCAACATCTTAGGGTGGCATATAATGAATTGGAGAAGACATTCTGGAGAGAATTATCAACCTTTGGGTGGTGGGTTATGCAGATTTGCCTTTGTGTCAAACAACCATGGAAAGTGATAGAATAAGCACTCCTTCAGATGGCACTAGCAGTAGTCTCCAAAGAGTTCGGCCTTTGCATGGGTAATTTCAAAGCACTGGACCATTGCTTCTTTCATACCATATATTTTGAGTGCCATTATGTGATTTTGTGCACTTTCTTTAACGAACTGCTATGTTACACGAACCCTTCAGTCTTTTAGTGGATAGGGCATGACAAGGCTAGTGAGATGAATTTTGAGACAGATTACTAACTTCAATAAATCTCACTCGAATAGCATGTCGAATATTGAACTACCCTCTCATCTGGTGCTAATATTAACAGGAGAACTAGTGGTCCTACAAGACGTTCGACAAAGGGGCAGTGGACTACTGAAGAAGTAAGTGGGCACTTCCTCCATCGAAAAAAAGTCAAAATTTCTTGCATTCAAGTTATTCTTTATTTATTTTATTCATTTTGGTAAGCAATGGATTGTTACTTTTTTTAATGCATGTGCTTTTTCCTTTTTGTTCTTTTTCCTTACTAAAATTTTCTTTCCCTCCGTTGGGAGAGGGTGGTAATACGTTCCTAGGATGGAAACTGTCACAAGCACTATAACAATATGAATATGGTCAAAATGATTGAGCCTAATTAAAAATTCTTGTCCATGCCCATGATAGGTCCCTAGTACAAATAAAAGAGGGGGGAGTGTAACAATAATAAATCCATAGGTTTCGATTTTCGTTTTCTACATATTTACGTGTGGTGGAGTATGATCAATTTCCGTATAGGTTACAACTTATTGTTTTTATAGTCTTAACAACATAAATACTTTTTTCTTTCAGGACGAGATCCTACGTAAAGCTGTCCAACGTTTTAAGGGCAAAAACTGGAAAAAGATAGGTAAAAGCACTGCATCATCCTGTTGTTTAACAACATAATGTGCCTGACATTCGTGGCCTCATAGGGCACGCTGCCGATCTTTCACCTTTAACATATGATGCTGATGGTAAATGCCATCTCTCTTCCACTTTAACAGGACTGCCTCTGCAGGTGGATTAATGAAAATATGGAATTTCTAAGTGGATTACTTGAGTTATACAGTCAGAGAGCTGATGTGTTGTTTTTACAATAGCGTGAGTTTTTCTGAATGAGCGGTCATTAAATGGCCGCAGGAAGTAAAAGTTAATTGTCAGCCTTGGTAAACTGCCATTTTCTCTTGAGGTTTTGGTCATACGAGCAGAACAGTTTCTCTTATTAGCTTGCACCCTAACTAACCCTTTCAATGATGTGTATGCACTAGTGCTCCTCCTTGTTTTGCCCTGCTATAACGTGCTACGCTATATTTATATTTATTTAGTGTCAACATATTCTTTGCCTCAAAAGAAAAGGTCAAATGTAATTCATGAAATAAAGGTCCAAACTAAAGCAGCTGTTCAACGTGTAAGACACAATTAGTGGACGTTTCACGATTGACTAAGTAAATTAACGTACAAGTCTCTGAAAAATGCTAGCCCAAAAGCATCCTCTTGGTTCTCTTTGCTTACCTTCTCATTTTCGTCAAACCTGCAGAAATCAACATTTACTTTGAGTTGAAAGAGTTGGAAGTCGATCGTAGCTCAAGAATAAGACCTTGAGGTTCTCTTTGGGAGGCTGTTTTCTTTTCAGGAATAGGATATGGTGTGTTTATATTTGTGGAGTTCTTTCGGATTCATAGCAGGAATCTGCTCAGGGAAGCTTTTAAAGAGAAAACTTTTCATAAACCAAGAGTGAAATAGAGTTTTCCATTTAATTTGTTTTACGGATATTTTACTCTTCGCTGTCCCACAGTGTAAAATTTCTTTTTAAAAACCATTTCTCTTCTCTTTGTCTTGGGTCAGTACAAAGCAAATGCCCCTCCTTTCTGCCTTTTCTGGAATGGAAGTTTCTCTGAAATGCTACTTTTCCCGTGTCAAGTTTAAAAGCAACAGTTACTCGTCGCTTCCACATTGTTCTCCATTTGACAATAAATACACATTCTTTATGCGCATCTTAATAGTATTACTTAGTTAAACAAACATATTCTCTGGAGTAAACCTTGTCGATTGGAGCAACTCTAACCTGATAGCTCGGAGATTCGCTGCCATTTGTCTTCTGCATCAAATGTTCAGTTGGTCATTTTTCCTTACTTCTTCTGCTCATATTTTTAGTCATAGTATCCATATTTGATAAGAGGAAGCAGCTGGTAGTCACATATCTCCTGGCTCAATTAGTGAATAAATTGGTGAAACTGAGTTAGAGATGTTCTAGTTAAATGAGTTGGTTTTCCCAGTTTGTCGACAAAAACTAACCTTTCTCACTATCATTTTCTGTAGAAATGTTTGCTGTATTCATTTTTTTGAGGTCTTGGAGTCTCTCCCTGTTATAACTTACAATGTATGCTATGTTTGAATTGGTTAACTTTAACTGCATTCGAAGTTGTATGACACGTCCAGTCGTTATAGCAGAAACTATTTGACATAAAATCAGCTTACTGCTACTTCAGCATTAACGGCATTTGAAGATGATGGATGGAAAATGTACTGATTTGAGAAATTTACTCCATGCAGCGGAATGTTTTAAAGACCGGACTGATGTACAATGCTTGCACCGGTGGCAGAAAGTTCTTAATCCTGAACTTGTCAAAGGTCCATGGTCTAAAGAGGTAGTTCAGATGCTTGAATAATATGTGATTATTCTGGAACACTCGGCATCCATGTCCTTTATATTGCTATTAGCTATTTTACTTTTTGACTTACTGGCAGGAGGACGAAGTAATAGTTGAATTAGTTAAGAAATATGGCCCCAAAAAGTGGTCCACCATCGCTCAACATTTGCCGGGACGTATTGGAAAACAATGTCGAGAAAGGTAAGCAAGTTGATTCTTTTGTTTCCTAAATGGTATATGTATTGCTCTTCTTTTTTCACTTTGTTTAGTGTCAATTTTCTCCAAGTTTCTGCTGTGAGCTTTCGCGTGAGGTAGCTTGTAGAATTTCAACTTCGTAATTCTTCCTAACTTGTTTCATTCAGTTTAAGTGAGAAATGCCATTACAGTCCACAGATATCTCTGGACGGTTAAATGTACTTGCTAGAACAATACAATACAGGCCTTTTCAGCTCACTGCCAGAAGTTTTTAAATCTGGGTTTTTTGCCAGAAGACCACAAGAATCTGTCTCTCTGTATAAATGTCTTGAGGCATTTCTGAAGGAAGAGCTTACACTCCTAGCGACTCTCTTAACCTCATAAGATTCCCCCTGTATGCATCCATCTTGCAATGAGCGTTAAGTTTTTTAACCAACTTGATTGCTGCTTTCTATCTGAGCCCTTTTTACTAACTGCTAGATGTTGTTTATCAATGACAAGTCTCCATAAAATTATAGATATGTATGTCAAATAGCATGATTATCCGGAGGCATCTTGTTCTTGCCGTAGAAGAATATTTGTTTTTTCATGGAAATATGCCCCTGGCACTACATATGTCCTTAGATCTCATAGGAGTTTTCTAGTGTCATTTGTCTTCTAATTTCTTTTATTTAGCATAATTGAACTTGCAGGTGACTGTTTCTCCAAGAACATGAAGCTCTTAATTTATCCACTTATATTAGTGAATTGGCTATAATAACTATTAAGGGTGATCTTTCCAGGTGGCACAATCATCTGAATCCTGGAATAAACAAGGAAGCTTGGACACAGGAGGAGGAATTGACTTTGATTCGTGCCCATCAAATTTACGGGAATAAATGGGCAGAGTTAA
Organism: Nicotiana paniculata; assembly: GCA_005239505.1. NCBI lineage: Eukaryota > Viridiplantae > Streptophyta > Magnoliopsida > Solanales > Solanaceae > Nicotiana > Nicotiana paniculata. The sequence goes on from ML362490.1 coordinate 47,129, forward strand.
CGAAGTATTTGCCTGGAAGGTACTTTGAAGCTGTTGTCCACTCTCTTTTATAGAACATGAGTTTGTTTTGGTGCCACTTTCATTTGAGTTGTCATCACTGAGCATTCCTACATTATTCTATATATATCATGTAAAGATTTTGCTACAATTTTCAGGACAGATAATGCAATAAAAAATCACTGGAATAGTTCTGTCAAAAAGAAATTGGACTCGTATTTGGCATCAGGTTTACTTGCACAGTTCCCTGCTCTGCCTATAGTCAACCGTCAGAACCAATCAATCCCTTCTTCGACGAAATTGCAACAGAGTAGCGAAGATGATAGTGTTCGTAAAGAAGGAACAGAAATGGAGGAAGCTTCAGAATGCAGTCAAGGTTCAAATCTTGCTGGCTGTTCCCAGTCTACAAGTGACATGGGCAACACATTTGTACATACGAGAGAGGAGGGAAAATTGCTGGAGGATTCAAATTATAGGAAGGACCCAAGCTCCAGCTCAGCACCATGCTCTGAATACTATACCCCAGCCTTTGAAGATATTACCTTTTCAATGGCAGAAGTGCCTAGTGAACTTGACGAATCTAAGCTCCTGGAGCAAAACTTCTCACATGACTGGGCAGCATCCATGGGAAAAGAATGGCAGTTTAATCCAGATGACATACCTAATATTTCTCCTCTGGAGTTGATGCAGGATTCTTCAGGGCTCTACATGCAGTGTTTAACTGGTAATGGGAATCCCGACATGGTTACCTTTCCACAGCAAAATGCAGTGAAGTTCGAAACGACTAATGTCGGAAACATGGTTGTGGGTTTAGATAAGCCCAATGAGATGTTTACCTCTGTGGAGGGTTGCAGGATGGTGTACCCTGAGGCAGGAATTCCACAATTCACTCCCTCTGAAACTGGTACAAATGGTGCTGATGAAACTGCAGATTCTTTAATTTGCCAATCATCGAAGTATCAGATCTCTGAAGGTGGAAATATGTCCATAGAAAATTGCAACCCTTTCTGTTCAGATGTTATGGGAACTTCATCCGGTCAACCATTTTCTATTCCTTCACAGTTTTCTTCAGAGCAAAGCTCACTCATGTTTGGTATTGCCACAAATCAGTTTCATAATCCGTCGCAGGGAAACCCAGCACAGGAGTCCTACACAAGTAACTCTGATGGTTTTCTATATCCCTTTGAATCTGGTACTCCTTGTGACAACATAAAGGACGATCCTCAGCAACTGGATCAAACTAAAGATTCTGTACAGCTAGTTTCTGTGAATGATTTTCACTCAACTCCTTCAAATACTATTCAAACAAGTCCAATGGCGAAAGAAAATTCGAGCGTACCTGAAGAGCAGAAGGATGGAGGAGCCTTATACTATGAGCCTCCTCGTTTTCCGAGCTTGGACGTTCCATTTTTCAGTTGTGATCTTATACAATCTGGTACAGATGTGCAGCAAGAGTACAGCCCTCTTGGCATCCGCCAGTTGATGATGACTTCTGTGAACTGTCTTACTCCATTTAGGTTGTGGGATTCACCATCTAGAGATGGCAGTCCAGATGCCGTCCTGAGAAGTGCTGCCAAGACTTTCACTAGCACACCTTCTATATTAAAGAAGCGACACCGTGATTTGGTGTCACCTTTGTCAGAAAAGAGATGTGAAAAGAAGCTTGGAAGTGATCTCCGTCAAGAATCGTTCTCTAATCTGACTAAGGATTTTTCTCGACTAGATGTTATGTTTGATGAGGCTGCAAATGAAAAAGCAACAGAGTCTTCTCTAACTATGGAGCAAATGTTGGAACTTCAAGCTTCATCTGTAGATAAAGAAAACATAAATCCAACTGAAGATGGAAGTAAGGAGGAGGACAAGGTATGCAATGGACTTTCCAGCGAGAGCCAGTTAGATGGAGGTGAAGTTCACTATAAAGAGAAAGGAACAAGGGAGGGCAAAAAGGGTGGAGCCAATAGTGCAATTGGAAAGGTGAGTTGAGTCATATTCTTTTTCGTTAGCACCACTTTGTGTTTTCTGAGAATGGTGGTGGTGTCACTATTTAACATTACCATTCAATATTAAATATCCGAAAATAATTTAATGAAAATCTTTTACAACCAAAAAAATGGAGCTCTATGTTGAGAAATTCCTTCCTTTCTGTTCAAGCACCTTAGACTGTCTGCATTTCCTTTGTTTCCATTATTCTTAACATGCTGGGTGCTGTATAGTCTTATAGTCTTGTTGCAAGATACTCTAACATCTTGTTTATAGTCAATCTAATTTTCGGTTGATGCTTAAATCCATGCACAGTTTTAATATGATTATGACAACTGTGTGTTTATTCGGACATGTTCGTAAGACCTGTTCAACTTATTAGACAGAGAATCCTTTAATTGGATATAACTTTTATACTCTGATTGTTTCAGATAAAGCAACCTTCTGGAGTTCTGGTTGAGCTGAACGCAAGCGACCTGTTCTTCTCTCCAGATCGTTTTGGAGCCAAGTCTGATAGAGCTACAAATCTGAGCAGTAAAGCTCTAGGAAATCAGTACGCTAGACGACTCGAAGCTGCATCAAATCAAGGTTCTGTTTCATCTTCATTTGAGACTTCATGTTTTTCTGTTATTTGCTCTCCTCGTATACGTGGGAAGAATGACGGAAGTAGTTTTGTCATCACTACATCAATGCAATCTGCTCCAGCACCAACAGCCTTGGACAACTCAGCTGAAACTTCAGGAAATGGAGTTGGCACTGAGACTGTAAGAATGTAAGACCGTTGAAGCATTTTACCCTATGCTTTCTCCATTGTTTTGTCTTCATCTTTTCCATATTGCATTTTTGGCCTGCAAATTTAATTGCCATTGACCATATTCATATCAGATCTGGAGAAACGCCTTATAAAAGGAGTATTGAATCTCCTTCAGCTTGGAAATCTCCATGGTTCATCAACTCTTTTCTGTCAAGCCCAAGACTTGATAATGAACTTACTTTTGAGGTAAACAGGATTTTGTAATTTACATTATATGTTCTACCGTATGACTAATATCTTTATGTTTGCTCATTTAATATGTTGAAATTCCAATGCTCATATTTAAGTACTTTGAAACTTTGTAGGATCTTGCGCTGTTTATGAGTCCAGGTGACAGAAGCTATGATGCTATTGGCTTGATGAAGCAATTGAGTGAGCAGACTGCAGGGGCATTTGCAGACGCTCAGGAGGTCTTGGGAGGTGAAACTCCGGAGTCAATCCTACAGGGGAGGAACTCCAAAAACCAGAAAGCAGATGAAAATCATTCACTTTTGTCTGCAAATGTTATGGTATGTCCAATCCCATTGTCGTGCGCAGTAACGACAAATTTCTAATCTCCTATGCTAAATCATTTATGTGTTTTCAGATATAGTAACTATTGCAGTTATGGTATGTCCAATTCCAAAAGGCTGACACCTTTCTATATTTGAAAATTTTTTAACCTTAAAAATGTCATGGCAAGTTTAAGACTACAAGCTCTAAGGCTACTTTCAGTATGTGTCAAGTCTCTCTCTCTCTCTTTCTTTCTTAAACTTCGTATCTAGTCAAACACTGCCTTATAAAATGAAAATGAGGCATTTGGATTAGAGTAACAGCTTTCTTGTAGTTTCCTGGTCTTTCTTAATATAACATTCTCAAAGTTTCTCAGCCTAAGTGGACCTGAAGCATGAAAAATTAGGAAGCCGCTCATCTGTAAATTCCTAGTCAAGAGAGTTATTGTAACTGAAATTTTTTAACTTTCCTATTATCTGTCCATTTGCAGAGTGAGAGGCGTACTCTTGATTTCAGTGAATGCGGATCACCTGGAAAGGGAAAGGAAACTGGGAATTTTTGCACGAGCAACAACAGCTTTTCAAGTCCTTCCTCCTACCTATTGAAAGGCTGCAGGTAGCAGCAAGTCCTTTCAGGGTAGAACTTCTCGCTGTAATATATACAAAAGATCGGTATACCTGTGTGTATTTTTTATTTTTTGGCCTTATATACAAATACTTGTCCAATTGTTTGTCAAAAGATATGGATTAGACATTATTATTTCATTGAACATTGTTTTGCTTAATTCCATTTGCTAAATAAGGAAACCAATTTGTACAAGCCTTTCTTGAAGCTTCATTTTGCAAGAGGCATGATAGTATGTATACCCTGGGGAGAAAATAAGGATAGTGTAGATTTTCTTGGATAATACTAAGAATAGTTTTATTGTCATGTGTCATTTTAGTGCAAGTTACAAATATATGGGTTGATTACTGTGCACTGCTGTATGTCTTACAGGTAAAAAGGTGATAAACTGAGTATGTTTTAGTGTAATTCATATTTAGGTAACACAAGTAGGTATTCATTAGTATTAGAAGGCAAGGAACACCAAGTACAAGATGTAAAGGTGGACCAGTAACTGAATGTAGGCTAAACCAAAATGGATTACCAAGTAGAGTTGCAGCATTCAGAGGTTCGGTGTTCAAATGCCTCCGTTACCTATCGAATAACGCCACCACTGGTCGTCCATTGACAGACTCCAATACGAGATAGCATTGGTTTATACTTTATACCTTAGGAACTAACAGACCAGGAATACTGGACCTAAACAGAGATGAACCCATGTTTCAACTAATGCAGACTATTCAAAATACTACTGTTGAAGCGCACACTCATTAAAATGTGTCAACGCTGGGAGATAAGCTTAACTAAGATAAGATGATAATTAAATGTGTTTTAACTTCATTAAAACAAGAGAAATTGGTAGTAACACTTGTACGTACGCTTATAGCACTATTTAGCAGCTAAGACTGAAGAGATTATTAAAGAGGATTGCTACATTAAACAAAAACTGTTTATTCTAGTTATTACAAATATAGGTTTATCCCAAACTCCAACTTAGGAGGAAACCACTTATTACGCTTGAACCACCATTATACCCGCAAAGAAAGGGAATTGCAATCAAATTTACTTGAACAGCAGAAGATACTCGGTCAATCAGAATGATAGCAACGAACAACTCAGAAGAACCGGAAGGAAACAGTAGTAGGCAGTAACAAACTCAACGAGCCCGAGCAACAGCAGCATGTATGGCATCTGTTAGATGTGGAACTGTCCTGGAGCTCAGACCTGCCATACTAATGCGTCTGCAAAATGAAATATGTGATGTATGTAAAAGGGTTTGGATTATCTGATATCCCAAGCTTAATTGAAGTTGCCACAATTTAATACAAACTTAGAAAGAACCATGCTCAGAAATGTTCATTAGTACCGCCACATTTCTCTTAGCGTTCATCAAAGCTAAGGTAGCAAGAATACTACAAGAAAAGAACTAACTGACGACTGATAAGATTTTAAATCTCTTCCCTCTTTCTGTTTTACCATCCGAGGGTAGAAATTCTTACGAGGTAATAAAATCACATATCAGATGTAGGGGAGACATGGTAGTCTGATATGACATATACAGAACTTTGTGCTAAGAAATGACATATTACCCATCTGATGTCATGTAGATGTGGTACTCTTTGGTCATGAAGGCAACTTGCTCTGAGTTAAGTCCCGTGAAAGTAAACATTCCAATCTGCTTGATAATGTGACTCCAGTCACCAGGTGTACCTGCCAATCAATTGAAGTCAATAGAAATAGATATCTTGTTCATGCAATGCTTGACCTTTAAGTCGACTAAAAAATGCCCGACTTGCCCATCAATTCATGTAAATAGAAATAGGTATCCTATTCATGCAATACTTGACACTTGCATTGATTAAAGAATGCAAGACACTGAAGAAAGGAGTTGACGACATGAGACTTGGTCTATTGCCAATTTATGAAGACATCATGATTCTAACACCTGATGTGCCAAAATGGAAAGTTTCCAGTGACATTTTTTTATAACACAGTGAGGACAACGTCCAAATCACAAACTTTAAGGGGAATGCTGAAAGAATGCAACCTATCAGGAAAAAATCTGATCCAACAATTTTTGTTTTTTGGGGGATAATTTCTTACCTGATCCAACAGTTCATATGTCCCCAAAACGATCATAGAAGGGGCATCTTTGGGGATGGTTTTCCAAAGGTAGAGAGTCCACTCAGAGCTAAAGTTAAGAGGCGAATTACCTAAGAAGTTGATGAAAGCACTAAGGAGGATCGAGATGTATTAAGATTTGGAGAAATGTTTGAATTTGTCGAATTCCATGTTTTGTTTGCTTAATCTTTTTCCTTCGTTAAGCTTTCATTCAGGAGAGTCAGCTGGTGAAGAATGGTCCTTTTGATCAATTATCTAGATAAATGAGCTGGAACAAGATGCAGCATATTTTATCGGTAGAAGTATAAGCCAGGAACATGTAGCATTTATAATGACACTTGAACCGAAATTATCAAAAATGAGAAAAATATCCGAAGTCGATGCAGCAAGAAACAAGTAATAAGAACACGCATACGTGAAAATAATGCAGCAAGATTTACCTTTAGCACGTAAAGCATCAAACAATTGCTGACGCATTCTGATGATTCTATCAGCCATTGCTTTCAGCTCAAGGGTCCATTCATGGTACATGTTTCTGCAGAAATTTAGTGACTTATTTTGCAGAACAATGACTAAACATAATTTTCGTACATACACTGGATTCTATCATATAGAAAGAAAGGAAATAGCTCTTTTGGGGTCCCAAGAAACAATTTCCTGAGGTTGTACCTGTCTTTAAGGATTGTGGCAACTATTGACGCACCATGGATGGGTGGATTGGAATACATTGGCCTAATCACCAACTTCAGCTGGCTCTCAACTCTGCTCGCCACATCAGCATTCCTGCAGACCTACAGATTTGAGAAAATTTGAAGAATTATAACTGTCAGCGGAGTTTAACTGAGGGTTCAGAACTATATCCTTCATTTTTGTTCATTTGTGTGATAAACTACACTATATGCATCACTGTGTGACAAACAACACCATATGACTTATCTAAATTGCCTGTTATGACAGGCTCTTTATTCATTTTTGAGAAATTACAATCTTTTTATGCCTCAGGATGAAAAAAGGGGCAACCCGGTGCACTAAGCTCCCGTTGTGCGCAGAGTCCGAGGAAGAGCTGGACCACAAGGGTCTATTGTACGCAACCTCACCCTACATTTCTGCAAGAGGCTGTTTCCACGGCTCGAACCCGTGATATAAAATAACTTATATGTGATGCCCAAGGCTCACGGTTATATATTTGGAAGTAAGCTATATAAGCTTTAAACAGTTCATAACTACCAAATTTTAACATCACAAAAGAAGGGCACTATGAAAACAGTAAGACAGTTTATGTATCATGAGAATCAATCTGAGAAAAATAAAGGTAATGCAACAAATGAACAACTGGAGATATAAATTTTCAGAAATAAGGCACAGTTGTCCTTTAAGACGTACAATGCTTAGAGCTCCGACACGTTCACCATAGAGCCCCATATTCTTTGCATAACTTTGAGCAACAAGTACTTCACCTCCATCTGCCACAAACATGCGAACAGACTGTGCATCTGTGTCTAGGCTTCCACTGGCAAAGCCCTAGAATATCAAAGTTTGAATATCAAGGTTAATTGATACATACTGAACAAACCTCCTCATTTTTAAATGCTCATACAGCAACAACTCCAACAGCCAAAGTGCTCTCTCTGCACATCTGTTGATGATTTCTTACCTGATATGCACTATCAAAGAAGGGCAACAATCCTCTTGATCTCATCAATCTCCTAATTTGCTCCCACTGATCAATGGTTGGATCAACACCAGTGGGGTTATGGGCACAAGCGTGAAGTAGCACTATCGCTCCTGATGGAGAAGATCCAAGGTCTTCCAACAAACCTGTCATGTACAAAAAAGAAAGTTCTTGTAAACAAGTCGGCGGCATGCGAAGTTGTTTGTGAACACAAGCACGAAAGATTAGAATGTCAAGTGTCATACTTTTAGATGTAAAAGTTGTGTTAAAATTAAAGTTAAGTTATTCGGACTTAAACGTATGGATTGTATGTATGTGCGCGTGTGTGTGCGCGCCTGTGTGTCCACGCGCGCGTGTGTGTGTATCCACCCTTAGTTTCTCACATACCATTACAGCCTCTATGATCTTGTGGAGACCTAAATAGATTTTCTCTTTCAAAGAGTCTCCGCCACAATTCACTTTCTTATGATAGTTCTACAATTCTAGCCTTTCCAGTGACCATTCTGATGGCACCACTTCTCTTTATCGTGAATGCTGTCACAACATCAAGCCTTCTTTCCAGTGACTGTTTCAATCTCTGACTCGTTTCTATGCATCAGCATTTGATAATCCTTCTGGTACCACAGTTCCTCTTTCAGATGGTGTTTCCCGGCCCTCTCCACTGGCCTTTTAGTGGCACCTCTGTTTACCCGCATTATTAAATTTCTTCCTACTATTCTTCCGACCATTGCGGTTGCAGTAACTTTTTCCAAGAGCATTTCGGCAACTGAAATTTTTTTTTGACAAGATTCCAGGACTTGTTTGGTTGCTTTTCTATGTTATCAGCTATTCCCACTTTTGGTTCCATGCAACATTAGAATGTCAATCTTTTTCCTTTTTTTTTGTTTTTGTTTCGATAAGGTGTTAAAAAGTCAAAATGTTAAGAGCTAATGTCAAATGTTGACGTTAGTTGGTCCCTAATATGTTAAATTAGGCATTTGTTGCATTCCATTATTATCAAGTTATATCTCCATCTCTCTTCTCTTATTTCCTCGCAGAAAAAAGGCATAAAGAAAAAGCATAGATGATGATGGCTTTACAAGTTTGCTGGATTACAATCCAATCAAACAAGTGAAACCATCCATCCACAACTTGATTCAGACTTGTGATAATTTGTAATCAAATACCAGAATAAGACTAAAAGAACATCCATCATCTTGGAAGAGAGTAATAGTAAACAGCATAGCCATAGATATCTAATGGGACAATATCCTGTTACATCATTATATTGCAGGGAAGTGTTTCATACCTTGAAAATTGAGTCCACGAGTAGCTGGATCATAGTAACGGTAACTCTTTACTGATAACCCAGCTAAAGTGAAAACTTTTGGGTGGTTTCCCCATGTTGGTTGGGGAATATAAATAGTGCGCTGCAGGAATGGTTACATCAAGGTCAATTCAACTTTGAAGATTGTTTACCCACGAAGGCCAAGAAAACGAGGAAAGTGGAAGGTAGATTAAGAAGACGTAGCAGTTTACTTGATGATAATGTCGAGCCAAAAATTCAGCTCCAACCCTCAATGAGCCTGTGCCAGACAAGCACTGCACAGTTGTTACTCTGTTCTCTTGAATAGCAGGACTGTACCAAGCAAAGAAAGTAAGTTCTTGTAAGGACCATGGGCAAAAAGAGGAATTAAAAATGTGAAAATTGAAGTATATTAACAACTCTCCTTCAAAATAAATGTATATGAAGCAAGTCAAAGTTTAAGCTGGCCTAAAAAGATTACATAGAACATCTGGAAGATCTTGGAAACGCATAAAGATAAATTTAACATCTGACAGCTCTAGACAGCAATCTTACACTTCACCACATGCATCAAGAGTTGCCTGCTTTACACGCTAATCAAAGCGACACTACCAAAAATTTCAAAACAACATGTACAGATATTATCAAATAAATCAGATCACCAGAATGCAACTACACAGAGAAATTATGAGTACAGTTGAGAGAAACAAACACTACGGCAGTAACATGCATGCAAGTGAACAGCATTTTCATGAATAACTGACACGTGGAATGGCATGGATGGGATGGGATGGGAAGTTGGTTTTAAGAAAACGTCAGAAAATGTTAATATATGCTTCACAAAGATCTACCAAGCCATCAAACACTTGGAACGGTGCCTTATTATCTGAAGATATTATCCTATGCAACAGGAAAATACATGCTTTATCTCCCTGCATATCTTATCAGCAACACTATACAGGGAACAGGAACTTGTATACCTGTCGGCGCCAAGTATCAGCTTAGCACTCAATTTATTGAAGTCTGCCAGTCCAGTAATAGATAGGTACTCTTTAACGCGAGACCTGCAAAAATCTGGAAGTTTAATCACATAGAATTAAGGAAACATTTTATTCATACTCCATCAAATGGCAACGCAAGTACCTGTCATTTACTAGTAGCTGCTCTGCTTGTCTTACAACATTCAACACAAGAGGTTTTCCTTCCTGATAACCCCACAAAAGGGAGAAAGAAAAAGAAACACATTAGTATTATTAGCTGAAACATTTCAATATACAACACAAACTGTGGAGTCCCATATTCAACAGTCAGCGAGAAAAACCCTCAAGAGATTCTTATGAAATTTGAGAAAGAACTAAGTATACACAACTACTAGTCCTTCATCAATAAACCTCCTTCCTCTCCCTCTACCTTTAAGGATTTAAGATATTAAGAAACATAAATTCAGCTAGGAATTTTAATAGCTCCCACTTTACTCTCACAGCCAAATATAGAACTTGTTTAACTCGATTGAAAAATAAACACATCAACTCAAGAGCTTCATTGTTTTGAGTCCACATAAGAAAGCTAGCAGATTGCTGAGAGCAATTCACAAAACCCCAAGAAATAACCACCTCATGACAAATTGTTGATGACCCAAGTTTCTTAACTGACAGGTAAAATGCGATGTAACAAGTTGTGTTTGACAGAGTCTGAGCCAACTAGACTACAAAACATAAATGCAATCTTCTCTGTGATCTTTTGAACAAAGACAACACAGATCCAAGAAATATCATTTATTACGAGGTGTGAAAAATAGAAATCATGAACTAGGTAGATATATCAGAAACCGTTTAATGTGTCTGACTGTGCAATGACAGGAATGCGGAAGCTACTTGAGTATTCTCACTAATTATGAAAATCAAAGGTAACTTTTTCATATGCATTACAAGTTATGCGAATGCAGAACATCCAGCCAAGTACTTTTAATACTAAATTTTATCAGTTATGGCAGACCATAATCTTAAACATTATCTCTAGGCAGCAGATCAGCCAAACACTAGTACACTACAGTGTTGGATTAACTATATGAAGCCAAAATAACACCACAATCACCAAAATAATCATAATTTTTTTCACTTAACAGAAATGCGTCAATCTGAAGAAACCAAAACACAGATCCATCTGTCATCAGTGAATTTCTTTTTATTCGTGTTTTTGGATTTCAATCAAGGAAATATCAAAAAGGATTATTATCCAGCTACTGATAATAGTGCTCCATCGACAGTAATAACACAAATACAAAAGCCAAAAAGGATGATCACCTCTGTGCGATATGCACCAACTCCCAAATTCAACTTCATGCGGCTGCTATCTTTATTGTAAGCAATAGTGACCTAATAACCAAAACATAACACCAAGATATGTCACGAAGACTTCAACAAATAAAATTCAAATTTCAAAAGAAAAAAGGCAAAGATTATAACAGAAACTAAATCACAATATCTCTCTACATTTAAATACACTTTTGAAGATATCAACACTCGAATTTCTCTTTTTATTCGCTCAATTGATATGTAAACACCATCATTTTTCACTTGTATCGACTTGAAATCGAAATTTCGTAGTGATCGGACTCAAAAAAAGGCTTAAATTCATCATCCATAAGAAAAAAGGAATATTTAATTCAATACGAAGAGAATGAGTATGCAAGCTCTTTCGATTAGCAAATAGCACTACAATTCATCTAAAATTCAGCTTATAACTAGAGAACATTTTGTTAACTCTCTGTATTTGTAAAACAATTCTGGAAATAATAAAATAAATAAAATAAATA
>ML362491.1:0-21329 GCA_005239505.1 Nicotiana paniculata
ATATATATATCTTCTATTATAAATAAAGTAATATGTTAATAAAAGATTCTATTAACAATGCAATAATACTAAATATTGGATAATACAATAAAGAAATATAACAAAAAAGTTATTCGATGTCAATATAAGTCTCATTAATTTAATAGAGATTTTATTCATGAAAATTCAGATAATATTATTGAGAATAATATAATAAAAATTTTAAATGAAAAAATATTTCAAAAGTAATAAAATATATATATTCTTATATTATATTATAAACAGAAAGTAGTAGACAAATATATTAAACAAAGTAATATGCTAATCATTTTTTTATTAAAAATGTAAAAATACTAAATATTGGATAATACAATAAATAAAATGCAAAACAAAAAAGTTATTCGATGTCAATATAAGTCTCATTAATTTAATAGAGATTTTATTCATAAAAATTCAGATAATATTATTGAGAATAATATAATAAAATTTTTAAATGAAAAAATATTTCAAAAGTAATAATATATATATATATATATATATATTATTACTTTTGAAATATTTTTTCATTTAAAAATTTTATTATANGCTAATATTATTTTTGTTAAAAATGTAAAAATACTAAATATTGGATAATACCATAAAGAAAAATATAGAACATAAATATTATCCAGTGGCTATATAAGTCTCTTTAATTTAATAGAAATTTTATTCATTAAAATACATACTATATTATTAAGAATAGTTGAAAAAAATTTAATTGAAAACATTATGCTAAAATTTAAAATAAAAAAATCTATATATTATTAAAAGGAGAGGAAAAAGCTCTCTCCTTAAGCCAAGTGAAAACCTAACAAAAATCCCCACGGCATAAGTAGTTAATAATAAGTTATTCTTTTTCAATTTAAATATCTATAATATAATTTTATTTATTATTAAAAAGGAGACGAAAAATCCCTCTCCTTAAGCCAAGTGGCGACCTAGAAAAAAGTCACATGGCATAAGTAGTTAATTATTAGTTATTCAGTTAATATTAAGTTATTGGTTATAATTTGTGAATTTAAATATCTATAAAGTAATAAAGTAATATTTTATAATAAAAAAACAAAAATTAAAAAAAAAATTATCCATTCAAATTGGTGAGAAGTTTCAAGTTGAATTTTTAAATTATTTAACATAAAAACAAAAATAACCATATAATAAAACACTGTCAATTTAAATTATTATTTTTAAGATAATTTTTGTTTTTATTTTTAAAATAAAATTTTTATTTATTCAAAAAATATTAATAAAGAAAAATACATAATAAAAAAGTTATTCGATGCCTATATAAGTCTCGCTAATTTAATAGAGATGTTATTCATTAAATTTCAGATAATATTATTTAGAACAATAGGATGAAATTTAAAATAACAAAATATTTTAAGTGTGTGTGTGTGTGTGTAGCTAGCACGTCGTTTAGCGGTTTGAGGCCCTGAGTAGCTTCACTTCAGGTATTATGACTTGCATACGTGGTCGGAATTCAATTTCGGGAAGTTTGGATTTGATTTGGAAATAAAATTCTCATTCTGGGAGCTTTAAGTTTGAAGAATTGACTAAAGTGTGAATTTGAGTAAACAACCTCGGAATTGAAATTTGAAGGTTCCAGCAGATTCGTATGATGATTTTTGACTTGGGCGTGTGTCCGGATCGGATTTTGGATGACTCGAGAGTGTTTCAATGTCTATTAAGGAAGTTGGCATTTTGGAAGAATTTCATAAATTTAGGTTGAGGTGTATTTCAATGTTATCAATGTCCGTTTGGGATTCCGAGTCTGGGAATATCCCCGTATGGTGATTTTGGTATTGGGAGCCCGTTCGAAAGTGGAATTGGAGGTCCGTAGGTCATTTCGGGGTCATTTGGCGAAAGTTATAAATTTGAAGGTTTTTGAGAAGTTTGACCGGGAGTGTACATTTTGATATCGGGGTCGGATTCCGATTCTGAAAGTTGGAGTAGGTCCGTAATTTCGAGTGTGACCTGCGTGCAAAATTTGAGGCCAATCAGACGTGATTTGATAGGTTTCGGCATCGAATGTAGAAAATAGAATTTCTTAGTTTCATTATACTCGAATTGGGTAGGATTCGTGTTTTTAGCGTTGTTTAATGTGATTTGAGGCCTCGACTAAGTCCGTGATATATTTTGAGACTTGTTGGTATGGTCGAACGGAGTCCTGAGGGGCTCGGGTGAGTTTCGGAGTGGTTTCAGACCATTTCCAGGCCATTTTTAGCTGCTGATTTTTGGCTACAGTAGTGTGCTATGCGATCGCGGGGAATTGGTCGCGATTGCGATGAGTAAAATGAGAGAAAATAGCCAGTGAATATCGCGGAAGACCTTTCGCGATCGCATAGAGTAAAATTTCTATTGCACTGACCCGACTTTAGAAACTTGTATCTTGCAATCTATAAATAATTTGGAGATGATAAAAAAAATGAAAGTTATAGATCTTTGTGCCTAGGTTTTGTAAAATTAAACTATTTGGTATTTGGAGTTGTGTCCAAAGATTTATGATTGATACACTACATCCCTATCCGTGAAGAGTTTAGAAATCGCATTGTGTTACATAGGGCTGACTTTGGAAGCTTGTATATCGTAATCTATAAGGAATTGGGAACTGATCAATGAACAAACCTTGGTCTCTAGTTTTCAAAATGTTAAACCATTTGCATTTTGGAGTTTTATACAAAAAGTTATGACCATTATACTAGAGGCTGTCGGGAAGAGCTGGGCATTTGTTCTTCGCGATCGCGAAGGGAAAATTTTGGGCTGAGAAAAGTTTTGCTTCGCGATCATGGAGCATTTTTTGTGATATTGATGGGTAAATACCTGGGCAGAAGTTATATATCGAGGTTTTGGCCATTTTTAACATATTTGGAGCTATGGAGCTTGGATTGAAGCGATTTTTAGGCGATTTTCATCATATGGAATGGGGTAAGTGCTTTCTTCACAATTTTGAGTTAAATACATGAGTATATATGGATTAGAACATGGAAATTAGTGGAAATTGTGAATTTTTGGTAGAAGACCTAGAGTTTGGTATTTTTGGATTTTGACCACGAAATTGGACATGAAAATGGGAATAAGATATATATTTGAGTTCGTAATGTTATGGGTAATCTTTATCTTTGAAAAATTTCAGAATCCGGGCACGTGGTCCCGAGGATAATTTTTGTCGACTTTTTGATCGGGGTTAGAAATTGTTATAAATTAGATTATAATGGGTATTTGAGCATTTATTAACGGGTTTGCATAATTATTGGCTAGTTTTGAAGCGTTGTGCATCAATGTGAGTCAACGGAAGGGCTTGGAAGCCAGTTATGGAACTTCGAAGAGATGTAAGTCTCCTTTCTAACCTTGTAAGAGGGAATTAACTCCATAGGTGAAATAATTCAATAAGTGCTTCTATTTGTGGGGGTTACGTACGCACGAGGTGATGAGAGTCCGTACGTAGCTACTATTATGCTTTAGTCCGGGTAGACTAGGACCCAAAAACATGTTATACTTGCGATATTTGTAACCTTATTGTCAACTTAAATTGCTTAAATCGTATCGAACTTGCTAAATGTATTTCTAAAAGGTTAAACTTTATTTTCTTGACCATTAAAAGAAGATTTCCATTTCCTTGAAAAAGTTGCTCCTTGATGAATTCTTGATTGACTGTTTGAATGTGTTTTTATTTTGTGGAACAAGCCGAACGCCTCGGCAGATTAAATAGATGCATCTATGGTTCGGGCCGTTCGACTCTCGGCAGTGCACAATTTACATTTATGTTGGATCGGGCCGAACGTCCTCGGTGGTATGTATTATAATAGTACTGGAAGTCCTTTATTTAACTGGTGTAAATTTACCTTTTTGGTGAATATTTGTTTAAAAGAAGGAAGTGGTTTAAGCAATTAAATATGGTGAAGACTCGTTCAATTAATTCTTGTTCAGAATTTTGTTGTTGCATATCATGCTTAATTAGAATTTTATATTACTATGTTATTGGAGCCTTAGCAAGTGTCTAATTCGACCCCTCGTCACTACCTCTTCGAGGTTAGGCGCGATACTTACTGGGTACACATTGTCATCGTACTCATACTACACTTGCTCTACATTTTGATATACATGTACATGTATGGATAGTGGCCTTGTGGGTGCAACGGCGTGATTGGTATGGGGACTTAAGTGAGTTGCATCTTATGAGACGATCCGCAGCCGGCAGAGTCTCCTTCAAAGTATTTTATTTTCTCTTCTGTCCAGTTTGTATTTCAGACAGTTATTGTATTATATTTTAAATTCCTAGAAATTGCTCATGCGCTTGTGACACCGGGTTCTGGGATGATTATGGGATTATTCAGTATTTAAACTTGTTAAAGACATCATTATCTACTCAGTGGAGATCATTATTTATTTTTTAATGTAAGAAAAAGAAATGATTTCAAAATACTAAAATGAGGATTTAATTAACTATTTAGTGTTGGCTTGCTTGACAGTGGTGTCTGGCGTCATCACGACCTTTTAATGGATTTTGGGTCGTGACAACATGGTATCAGAGAGCTAGGTTCCCTTAGGTCCCACGAGTCATGAGAAAGTCTAGTAGGGTCTTGCGGATCGGTACAGAGACGTCTGTACTTATCTTCGAGAGGCTTTTAGGAGTACTTCCCTTCGTGATTCTTCATTGTGCATTTTGATTCCTTTGAGGCTTATGCCTATGTTTCCTTCCTACTCAATCTTACGCGAAGCGCTTGCTATAAATCGGGAATTGAGGGATTGTAATGGATGCGGTGTAGGATGTTTCTCCTTGGCGTCGCCTTACGAAAGGATATTCCGTCATTTCTGCTCGGTAGCTGTAGTTCTGAGAGCTTTGAGGCTATGCGCAGATTGTTATGATGTTCATGATTGGTTATCGCACAATATTTGTGTAATGGTAGTATGCTTGTCTATGATTTGGAGCAGTGAATGACTTGGAAGGATATTTACTCCGCGTAAGATTTAGAGGTTCAGTATTTTATTTCCGACGGGGGAAAGGCAATCAGACTATAAATGTTCAGGTTTGGGTTAATGGAGTAATGAGACTTGGTGTTTTCAAGTGTGGTGGAATTTTCATCTGCGATGTGGTGTTGTCATCCTCGATTGAATGTGTTAAGTTCGCCGGTGTTACGATTTTCTACAATTCACCTTTGGGGCAGGATATTGCGAGATAGTATTGGAGATGCGGTTGTCAGAGATCGCGTGGTGCGGGGGTTCAAGATTGAATGGGTATTTCAAATGCTGACGGATCGAGAGGGAGGATCTTCGGAAAGGGTTGAAGTTATTAGCGATCTATCGGTTCAAGTGCTATAGAGATAGATTTTTAATTTAAGGCAACATCTGGGCAGCGGAAGATGAGGAAGAACATGTGGGAAGTGTTTTGTGGTGATTAAACTTCTAGGAGGCCAAGTGTAGGGGCTGGGAGTCGAGTAGTTGCTTAAAAGAGTTGGTTTGACCAAAGTAGAAGAGTGGCAGAGTAGCGTATGGGTTCATGGGCAGGATAACTACACATCTTGAGGAAAAGTTTAGAGTGATTTGGAAATTTTAGCGGGACGGATTGGGTCCATGGGCTTAATTTGAAATATTGGCTATTATCACGCCCCAAACCTGCGGATACATGGCTAACACTCGGTGTCGTACTGGCCCGAGAGAACCATTCTGTAACTCATGACCATTCGACCAAAACTAGAACATACATAGGTCGAGTTAGCTGAACTCATTCCTTTCGTAACTATCATCGGCCAACATGGCCACAACTCGTAATGTACAATTGTAAGTGGTCAAATGTTATATCAATGAACCATCGTTCATAAAACATGAATACATATGGGCCGTCAAGGCCTCTGACATACTGTACATAATAAACCTGTGTCTACAAAGCCTCTAAGAGTATTTGACATAAAATGGGACAGGGTACCGTCCTATCCATATGTCTGTAGAAAAATTCTAACATGATGACTCATAGACTCGGCTACACTCCGGATGAGGTGGAGTCTTACCGGTCCTTCACTAAAGCCAATCTCGTCTACTATGAGGGCTCATCAAACTAATAATCTATACATGCAGGCCTGAATGCAGCAACTCCAACAAAAGGACGACAGTACGAATAATGTACCGAGTATGTAAGACAGAACTGAAACATAGCAATAAGTCAACATTAATTGAATACATATAAGAATCAACTTGAACTCTGAAGTTCCACTTTATCTGCATACTTATTATATTTACGTATATATAAAATACTTCCCTCTGAGACTATTATCCATATCATATGATGCATGAGTGACCAACTGATCAGTGGTAACTGCTCGACCGACCGTAGCTTGGTGGTAAATGCATAACTGCCCAACCAGTGGTAAATAATAATACATAACTGCCCAACCGGTGGTAACTGTAACTGCCCGACCGACCGACGGTAGCTAGCTCGATGGTAAATGAATATGCATGTCTGCCCAACCGGTGATAAATAATGATACATAACTGCCCAACTGGTGGTAACTGCCCAACCGGCTATAGCTCGGTGGTAAATGAATATGCATGTCTGCTCAACCAGCGGTAAATATTGATAAATAACTGACCCACCGATGGTAACTGCCCGACCGACCGTAGCACGATGGTAAATGCATGAAGATGCATGTATTACTATATTATAAACATTAACACCTATATCACATACCTCAATAGAAACTTAGGAACATACTTAGACATGCTTGAATATCACTTTACAGGAATGAATAACATAGACATCCTTAACTGTTAAGAGTAGAACCACTTATGGAATATCATTACGTTTACGTATCGTTAAATGGATCATGCCAAAAGAAATAAGAATTAGCCTTAACATACCTGAGCCGGTTCTCTGTATAATCCTTCTAACACGCAACAATTGCGACAAAACTCGTGACGGCAATACCGGAGTAGAGAAACATTTGTATGATATTCTTTTCGTAACTATAGTTGTAATTGATTGTGATTTGTAGTGCTTTTGTAAGGCTTCTAATATGGAGATTATATCTAAAAAGTAAAGTGATTGATGTCCAGATGCATATCAAAAATAGATGGTTTAACCTTGTACTTCAAGCTCCACCATCCTTTTAGAACAAATGGAGTAATTCCTCCATTCTTAAGTATACAACTTGCATAGATGCTACCAAACCAGAATAAAATATCCATGTAAAAATATATATATTTTCTCAACTTCTATTTTTCCTAATCTCATATAAAGAGTAAAAATTTCCGTACGCTTAATTCTTAAAATGGTAAAAAGATAACCTTCTTTTCTTGCGAGAAAATAATTTCTATATTTACCATAAAGAAAATCTCGTAAACTTTCTCACATTATATGTATAATTTAAAGCATATCCGGAAGTATTAATATTAATAACTATATAAAATCATATTTTTCAAACTTTTACAAAAATGTATCACTCAATATAAATACCATATCAAAATGTATCTAATGGTATCAAGGTTGTTAAACTTACGGGGCCTTACAGTCACAAATCCTCTGTAGAAAAGTACGGGATGTAACATCTATTATACGGTGGGAGATTTGGATGCAACAAAAAGGGGCTTCTATATATGAAGAAGGACGCAATACAACTTGAAATTGGAAGATATTGTCGCATATCTAGTTGATGTCCATAGGAAGCGCCCCGACTAGTACAATTGGTGAGTAAGTACAGGCTCAGGATGGCATATGGATGTCATAGTGATAATATTCCGTGCAGCAACATTGGAAGATGTCGGCATGTAATTTCCACATGTGGGTCATCTCCTGTGAGCAGATCAGCGGTCGCGTGGTAGGCGAAGTTTCTGTGAAGGTCTCTACTAACCATCCAGTAAGAGGTCGAATATGTGAATGTTGCTGGAGATTCAGAGTGTTCGTGAAATGCTAACAGAAGGATTTCTAGGAATTAGGCGGGTGGGTTGTGCAAGATCATGTCAGCAATGAATAAAGAATCTTGGTGGATTCCAGAGTTGTGTAATAGTAGCTTCAAGCTACGTGGGAGTCTTCCACCACCTACGATCGGGTTGCATGGTTGTCTACTTGTGGGGTTTCGGGTTATCGGCGTATTGGTGAGTTATTACAGCTAAGGGAAAAGAGCATAAATGGTAGGTTTAGCAAAGAAATTGATAAATGTGTGTTATAGTTGGCTTTATTGACTCATGTTCGGGCCTTGGGAAGATTCAGGATTTATGCTTCGTACAGAGGTGATTTACAAGGGAAGAGATTCAGTTGGGTGCTTCATTGAGATGAGTGCGGGTTTAGGTTTGTGATGTAAGGAATGGAGCTAATATTATATCTAGGGCAAGTTAAGGATGAATTAGAAGAAGTTAGATTGGTTATCTATGGTTGAATTGGCATAATGGTGGCGGTGATCAATTCCTTCAGCGTAATTAGATTATGCATGTGATTTGTGGCGGTATGTGCGAGGCTTTATGGCCGTCGTAATCAATTTTATTTGGAAATATCTAAGTATTTTGGGATGTTGCATGAAGGCGGATCCCGGAAGGGTTATGGTGGTTTAGACCACTACTTGAGGATTTGAATGTTATACGGTTATGAGAATTCATTCGCGTATTCCTATGGTTCTCTTGGAATGAGTTAATTAAAAAGTTGCTATGTGATGAAGTGTTCACCCTATTAGTGGTTCAGGAGTTATGATGAAATTCTTGTGTTATCGCATATTGGCATGTTAGGTGCAGTGAGCGGTATGAAATTTGGAAGCAAGGATCAAGGTTGCGGTTCGGTGTTGGCAAGGATGTCACGAGCTCGGATAAGCAGGAAAGGGATTTGAATGCTTAAAGTAAGCTGGTATTGTCTTCAGCATCACCTGAGATCGGTGTTTTGTGAAAGAGGCCTTGCATCTTGGTTATGGATTCTTGATTTGCTTTACAACGTTAGTACGGCCGGTGGAATGGATGTGTAGACTTGTTAGCTTGTGCGGAAGGTCGTGGAAGCATATCTCATGGGAATATTGCACAAGTGTGACATTGTAGTCACTCGATTGATTGAAGATTTAAACCGAGTATGAAGAATATGTAATATCGATTATTTGAGAATTTATGCCTGGAGGGCGCTCGTTTCATTTGGTTGCGTAATATGGAAGTTTGCTCCGGTTATGATGGTTGCTCTTGTGTGTTATAGGAAAAAAAGGAGGTTATTAGAGACCCGTGAAAGGTTAATAGCCTAGTACCGTGCGATCAGAATCGGCTTGAGGTCTGTGGATGGATTTAAATATGATTATGGACTGTATGTGAGCAAGATGTGTTCATTTCAGTATAGCGCTCCTCGTGGAGGAGTATTAGAACATTGGATGTTGTTCCGTCGTCGGATATTTCATGTAATATTATGTTGTGCCGTGTGAGTTATGAAACGACTTGATAAATTTCTTATATGTTGAGGTTCCGCGTAGGAATGGTGTTATGTGAGCAGGATGGCTCTTGAGATTCAGATCATATATCGCACCTCAGTTGTGCTTGAGTTTTGTAGCTTATGGCGCTTTAAGTTTCCCCAGGGATGGTATTTTGCACTTAGCGTTGCTTGTGATCGATATTCAGTATTTTGTAGTAATTAGCAATTTAGCTCGGTATGTATTTCCTTATGTGAATTTTATGTGTGGATCGGGTGGCACGCCGCCACGAGTATGTTATTTGGATGGGGGTGCACGCCGCAACAATATGATGTTGAGTACAATCCTCTATATCTATTTTTATGTGTTTTGTTTCCCATTTTCTGAGGAATGTTCATATTAGTCGTGTGGGTTGAGTAGTCCCTTCCATAGTTCTTTTTCCTTATGTATCACGTTCGAGTTTGTAGCTTATTGGCACATTGTGGCATCATGTGAGACTGTTGGTCATATCTGGGGTGGCTTATTGTCTGAGCAGCTCGTACTAGGTGAGACGATGTTATTGTTATCGGAATTTAAGGCGAACGGATTATATGAAGTATATTAAAGAGAAAATACCATTATTTGGTTCAGAATGAGGTAATGGTTCTTGTCAGGGAGAGAGACTCAATGATTTGTCGACTCGGCAGTCGGTTATGAAAATCCTACACATCTCTTCCGTCATGGTAGCATTGCAAGGGTTGGAATAGGACATATATATGTCATGAGGTGTGTTGTGGGCATCAGATTCGTGGAATTTAGGCTATTGTTATCAGTTGATGTTGTTATGGTCACGTGAAATATGCGGTGCATGGTGTGAATTCAAAAAAAGGGTATGCAATCATGTTTTGGTACAGTGTGTAGTGACTAATACAGTGTTCGTATGTTGAAAGCAGGACCGATGGAGAGTTCCGGATGTTGGAATTTGGATCTAAGGCTTATTTGACTAAATATCTTCAGATTGACTCGATTTAATGTACTCAACTGGGTTGTGGGAGCACGGGTAGGTGCACGAGGTGTTAAACAATGATTTTGTACAAATCCAAATTCTTGGCATGTTCGAGGACGAACGTATGTTTAAATGGGATAGAATGTAACGACCCGACTGGTCGTTTTGACCGCTAGCGCGTTGTTTAGCGGTTTGAGGCCCTGAGTAGCTTCACTTCAGGTATTATGACTTGCATGCGTGGTCGAATTGAATTTCGGGAAGTTCGGAGTTGATTTGGAAAGAAAATTCTCATTTCGGGAGCTTTAAGTTTGAAGAATTGACTAAAGTGTGATTTTTGAGTAAACAACCTCGGAATCGGGATTTGAAGATTCCAACAGATTCGTATGATGATTTTTGACTTGGGCATGTGTCCGGATCGGATTTTGGATGACTGGGGAGCGTTTCAATGTCTATTAAGGAAGTTGGCATTTTGGAAGAATTTCATAAATTTGGGTTGAGGTGTATTTCAATGTTATCGATGTCCGTTTAGGATTCCGAGTCTTGGAATATCCCCGTATGCTGATTTTGGTATTGGGAGCGCGTTCATAAGTGGAATTGGAGGTCTGTAGGTCATTTCGGGGTCATTTGATAAAGTTATAAATTTGAAGGTTTTAGAGAAGTTTAACCGGGAGTGGACATTTTGATATCGGGGTCGGATTCCGATTCTTAAAGTTAGAGTAGGTCCGTAATGTTGAGTGTGACCTGCATGCAAAATTTGAGTTCAATCACACGTGATTTGATAGGTTTTTGCATCGAATGTAGAAAATAGAATTTCTTAATTTCATTAGACTCGAATTGGGGTGTAGTTTGTGTTTTTAGCGTTGTTTGATGTGATTTGAGGCCTCGACAAATTCCGTGATATATTTTGATACTTGTAGGTATGTTCGGACGGGGTCTCGAGGAGCTGGGGTGAGTTTCGGACCATTTCTAGGCCATTTTTAGCTGCTGGTTTTTGGCTATAGTAGTGTGCTACGAGATCGTGGGGAATTGGTCGAGATCGAGATGAGTAAAATGAGAGAAAATGGCCAGAGAATCGAGATCGTGGAAGGCCTTTCACGATCGCATAGAGGAAAATTTTTGCTGTACTGATCCAAATTTGGAAGCTTGTATCTTACCATTTATAAGGAATTTGGATATGATACAAATATGAAAGTTGCATATATTTGTATATAGTTTTCAGAAAATCAAACCATTTAGTATTTGGAGTTGTGTATAAAGAGTTATGGTTGATATACTACAGCCTGTACGGGAAGAGTTTGAAAATCATATTGTGTTGCATAGGGATGACTTTGGCAGCTTATATCTCGTAATATGTAAGGAATTGGGAAATAATCAAAGAACAAAAATTGTATCCCTTAGTGTCTAGTTTTTAAAAATTTAAACCATTTGAAATTTGAAGTTTTGTAGAAAACGTTATGACCATTATACTAGAGTCAATCGAAAAGAGCAGGGCCTTTGTTCTTCGCGATCGCGAAGCATTTTCCGCGATCGTGAAGGGCAAGTTTTGGGCTGAGAAAAGTTGTGCTTTGGGATCGCGATGAGTAAATACCTGGGCAGAAGTTATATATCAAGGTTTCAGATATTTTAAACATATATGGAGCTATGAAGCTCGGATTGAAGCGATTTTAAGCGATTTTCACCATATGGAATGGGGTAAGTGCTTTCTTCACAATTTTGAGTTAAATACATGAGTATATGGAGTAGAACATGGAAATTAGTGAAAATTGTGGGTTTTTGGTAGAAGACCTAGAATTTAGTATTTTTGGATTTTGACCACGAAATTGGACATGGAATTGGGAATAAAATATATATATATATATATATATTTTATTCCCAATTCCATGTCCAATTTCGTGGTCAAAATCCAAAAATACTAAATTCTAGGTCTTCTACCAAAAACCCACAATTTTCACTAATTTCCATGTTCTACTCCATATACTCATGTATTTAACTCAAAATTGTGAAGAAAGCACTTACCCCATTCCATATGGTGAANTCGTAATGTTATGGGTAATCTTTATCTTCAAAAAATTTCGGAATCTGGGCACGTGGGCCCGAGGATGATTTTATCGACTTTTCGATCGGGGTTAGAGATTGTTATAAATTGGATTAAAATGGGTATTTGAGCATTTATTAACGGGTTTGCATAATTATTGGCTTGTTTTGGAGCGTTGTGCATCAATTTGGGTCAACGGAAGGGCTTGGAAGCCGGTTATGAAACTTCGGAGCGAGGTTAGTCTCCTTTCTAACCTTGTAAGAGAGAATTAACCTCGTAGGTAAAATAAGTCAATAGGTGCTTCTATTTGTGGGGGCTATGTACGCACGAGGTGACGAGAGTCCATGCGTAGCTACTATTATACTTAAGTCCGGGTAGACTAGGACCCAAAAGCATGCTATACTTGCGATATTTGTAACCTTATTGTCAACTTAAATTGCTTAAATCATATCGAACTTGGTAAATGAATTTCTAAAAGGTTAAACTTCATTTTCTTGACCATTAAAAGAAGATTTCCATTTCCTTAGAAAAATTGATCCTTGATGAATTCTCGATTGACTGTTTGAATGTGTTTTCCTTTTGTGGAATGGGCCGAACGCCTCGGCAGATTAAATAGATGCATCTATGGTTCGGGCCGTTCGACCCTCGATATCAGTTTACATTTATGTTGGATCGGGTCGAACGTCCTCGGTGGTATTTATGTATTATAATAGTACTGGAAGTCCTTTATTTAACTGGTGTATATTTGTTTAAAAGAAGGAAGTGGTTTAAACTCTTAAATATGGTGAAGACTCGTTCAATTACTTCTTTTTCTGAATTTTACTGTTGCATATCATGCTTAATTAGAATTTTATATTACCATATTGTTGGCCCTTAGTAAGTGTCGAAGTGGACCCCTCGTCACTATCTCTTTGAGGTTAGGCGGGATACTTACTGGATATGCGTTGTCATCGTACTCATATTACACTTCATGTACATTTTGATATAGAGGTACATGTATGGATAGTAGACTTGTGGGCGCAGCGGCATGGTTGGTACAGGGACTTAAGTGAGTTGCATCTTATGAGACGATCGACAGCTGGCAGAGTTTCTTCAGAGTATTGTATTTTCTCTTCTGTCCAGTTTTTATTCCGGACATTTATTGTATTACATTTTAAATTCCTAAAAATTGCTTATGCGCTTGTGACACCGGGTTCTGGGATGAATATGAGATTATTCAGTATTTAAATTTGTTAAAGACATCATTATCTACATAGTGGAGATCATTATTTATTGTTTAATGTAAGGAAAAGAAATAATTTCAAAATACTAAAATGAGGATTTAATTAATTATTTATTGTTGGCTTGCCTGATAGTGGTGTCCGGCGTCATCACGACTTTTTAATGAATTTTGGGTCGTGATAGGAAAATAAAAAAAGAAAATATATATATATATATATATATATATATATATATATATATATATATATAAAAAGAAAGTAGTATACAAATATATTAAACAAAGTAATATGCTAATAAAAGTTTCTATTAACAATGCAATGATACTAAATATTGGATAATATAATGAAGAAAAATACAAAAAAGTTATTCAATGACTATACAAATCTCTTTATTTTAATAGAGATTTTATTCATTAAAATTCAGATAATATTATTGAGAACAATATGATAAAATTTAAAATAATAAAATATTTCAAGATTAATAAAATATATATCTTCTTTTATATTACAAAAAGAAAGTAGTAGACAACAATATTAAACAAATTTTTATGCTAATAAAAATTCTATTAACAATGTGATTATATTAAATATTGGATAATATAATAAAAAAATACATAATAAAAAAGTTATTCGATGACTATATAGGTTCCTTTAATTTAATAGAGATTTATTCATAAAAATCCAGATAATATTATTGACAACAACGGAATACAATTTATTTAGTTACTATATAACTCCCTTTAATTTAATAGTGAATTTAGTATTGGGTATATCACATTGACAAATAAGATGACAATTGAAATTTATTAAAGCAATAAAATCTAATTTATTCAAACAAGCCCGATCATAATTTAATTTAATTAATATTTTTTAATATTGACCGCGCATCGCGCGGGTACGACTATTAGTTGCTTAATAATAAGCAAAATGAGAACAAATTTGTTTGACAAAAAAATATGAAACATTTTGCTAAACTAATTAAAATAAAAATATGAAGGATAAATTCTAGTTAAATATAATAATTTTTAGATCTAATGTGTGCTTGTATAATAACATTGAATGACGCTTGAACCAATTTAATACAAACGGTATTAAATGATGTTATCCAGAATGAACGGTGGGACAATGATGAGCAATAAATATATTAAATGGCAATAAGTGTAAATAGAGAGAATGAATCACCCAAATATTAAATGAGGTGAATGATTCTTCCCTAGACAACAATGTAAGACAAATGGATATGCTAATATACGAGGCTTTATCGGATCTGATGCGAGAAAAGTTAGAACAAACAATAAATCGAATCACTGTGAAAAAGTAATATTTTTTATTATCTCTCAAGAGTCAACTTTTCATAAGAGTTCTTATCAGAATGAATGTTACATGCCTTTTGCCCCTTTTCTTTTACTATTTATAGGGAATACTCTCAAATAATCCTAAAAAGGTACAACAGAGAGAATATTCAATAGAATATCCCCTTTGAAAGTTCCAAAGCTATACTATCCGTAATTTCCTTTTCCGCTACTCGACCTCGGCCTTAATGTCTTGCTCGGCGGATCCATATTGTTAAGCCCTGGTCAACTTCGGCCTAGTCGCCCATGATGATCCGCAGTTCTCACACTTGATCACTTCTTCATGCCGAATTTTCTTAGCCGGATTTTGACCCATACAGTTAGTCTCTCTGCTTATCGAGGTCTCTTTTGGTCGACATCAATGAACGGACTTCATCAATAGCAACTCTGGAAAAATTCGGACGTGGAGGTCGAGTAGTGGTGATCGTTTCTGAGATGATGACGTATCGCTCCGAGAGCCGCGGTCAGTAAAGCAGGTTCAAGATGACATCACAACTGCATGCATCATCATTACGGATATTCCCGATGCGTTGCATCATTTCTTGAGCCTCTGTTGTTTCGATTCTAGTGCCGTTTGGTGGTTGATTGTACCGATTTGAGCGCCGTGGTTTTGTATAAATAAGGAGGGAGAGACCTTTTGGAGAAATTTTTTTACCGTCTGATTCTTCAACCTTGTCCATCGTCTCTTATCCTTATTCTTGTGTACTTATTTCCAACAATTTCCGTCATGACCATCTATACTACACTTTCGGCTCCGCCATATACACACTAGCAAAAGATGACTAGCATAACTCCTAACCCTGAGATGGTCTCAGACCCAACTCCGCTATCAGTGGCTATGCCTTCTGGTGGAGGGGAGGCCATTGCTATGGAGGATGAAAGGTTCCCCACTTTGGAAAGATCATTCCTCATAGCCTAAGCTCCATGTTGGATTTATCGAAGGAACCTGTGCATGAACTCGATCCTGTGAAGTCCGAGATGGAGGCAAAACACATAGCCGCACTCAAGGCCAGATACAACATCCCTGCTCACATTGACCTGGTTCCAGCTGGGAACGACACGGTCCAGGTTCGCCTGGGTACTGCGCGTTTTATGCCTACATATTTCAAGTTGGTTACTCTCTCCATATTCCTCCGTTGGCGGAGAAATTCTGCCATTACTACGGTGTCTTACCAGCCCAACTCTCGCCCTGCATTTACAAGCTTTTCCTCATGCTGACAAAGTTTGTGAAGCTGGCCGGTTGTGACCTCTCTATTCGCCATTTGTTGCATCTTTTCGCCAAGCTTCCACAGGGGCACGATGATACTATCTTCGCCACCGCGGGTCCAAGGGGCTAGTGGTGAGTGAACGATAAGGCGAATTGTTGGTGGCGAGCCCCAGTGGATTTCCCGAGCAGTAGAACTTCGGCCGTAAGTGCTCTCGTTGATTGAAGTATGTTCTTTCCCCTTTTTCCTTATGTTGTAGCTTAATCATTTTCTTTTCCTTTTGTGTAGCCGAGAAACATCCCCCTTCGTTGGTCGTCGATATCTGTGACTGGGTGGCCCAAGTCCTGCCCCACACAGTAGGGATCCACGACTAGGCGTCTTTCAACAAGAAATTTGGACCCAAGCCCTCAACCGGTAAGTCGGGTTCCGTTGTTTAAATACCTCGACCTCATTACAGTCCCCCTTTTTTCTTTTACTTACAGTTTTTCCTTTGGTGTTAGGTCGGAGAGCTTTGAAAAAGGCGAAGGCTCCCGTTCCCGCATTTCACCAAAGCGGTTGACTCGGCCAGGTTGTAGTTCGTGCTAACTGAGTCTGTGCGGTATACTTCCTCTCTGGCTCTGGCTTTAAGTGGACCCGACCGTCAGACGGTTGCTCCACTAATTGCGGCTATGCCAGTCGTGAAGTGACATATTCAATTATGACTTTTCATCATTATTTTCCTTTTTCATCATGTTTGACGGTTGTCTTCAAGTATAAATACATGTTTTCTTTTCTTTTCTTCCATGAAACACTTTTCTACTTCTGTTTTCTGTAAAAAAAAATCTTCTTTGCCTTTGTAAACATGTCTTCTTCAAACCAACCTCAAAGAGTAATAAACATTGAAAGCTTAGCGCTATCTTCTGCTCTGACTAGGAGTGGGAGGGGTGGTAGACTTAGAAGTCTAGGATCCACTCCTTCGAGGGGCTCTTCTTCTTCTCAAATAGTTCCTTCTTCTTCCACTAGATCTCCAGTTATTCCGAGATTTAGGGTTTCTCGGTCTTCGTCTAGAGGTAGAGGTGAACGCCTTCGTGAACCTGGAGTCGATGAAATTGGCCCTGCTGAGTTGCTTTTTGCTAGGGATATTCAAGTTCTTGTAGATCATGTCTTCTTCTCTTGATAGTGTAGAAAGATACCCAACCCTTATAACTGAGGGTCAGATTTCCCTTGTTCGAAGGGAGTGCTCATGGAAATTTGACTTTCCTGTCTATATTCCGCATAGTAATCAAAGAATAACGTCTTACAAGACGGGATATTCTTTTGTTTATACTTATCCCTTCACTTTAGGGTTTAGACCCCCCATTGACCCAGTTATAATTGAGTTTTGCCATTTTTTCAATATATGCTTAGGACAAGTTGGCCTGCTTGTGTGGCGAGTTGTCGCATGACTTAGGAGTTTGGCTTCTTTAGCCTCGGTTCCTTTTACCTTCAACCATCTTATTCACCTCTACTCTCCTACCTTATTTCGTGAAGGGGTTTTTACTCTGACTGCTAGGAGCAAAAGAGTGTTAGTAACCCCTGGAGACGATAAGGATAGGGGTTGGTACCTTCGTTATGTTGTTGTACCCACTGCTGGTTTAGTGGGTGAAGAAAATCTTCCCTTCCCTGAGAAGTGGAATCGCGCACGTGAGTATGCTTTAGCTCACATTTACTTTTTCTTGTTTTGACTTGAGATGTTTTATTTAACACCGTGTCTGTTTATTTTTCTCCTTTCAGCAATCATGAATACTGTCGAGAATGTCTCCGGTATTCGTGATTGGGTAGAAAAAATGTTATCTGTTGCTCCTTCTGAAGAAAGATCTTGGAAGTACCTCGCTGGGAGGTACGGTTGGCAAGTAAAGACCCACGGTAAGTGAAGCTTTTGTTCTTGCTTCTTTCCTTACTCGAGTCTTTTTTCCTTCTATCGTTTAACTTTTTTCCCTTTTTAATAGGATTCTCTGCTCGTGGNTCCCCATCCCAGTTATAATTGAGTTTTGCCATTTTTTCAATATATGCTTAGGACAAGTTGGCCCGCTTGTGTGGCGAGTTGTCGCATGCCTTAAGAGTTTGGCTTCTTTAGCCTCGGTTCCTTTTACCTTCAACCATCTTATTCACCTCTACTCTCCTACCTTATTTCGTGAAGGGGTTTTTACTCTGACTGCTAGGAGCAAAAGAGTGTTAGTAACCCCTGGAGACGATAAGGACCTTCGTTATGTTGCTGTACCCACTGCTGGTTTAGTGGGTGAAGAAAATCTTCCCTTCCCTGAGAAGTGGAATCGCGCACGTGAGTATGTTTAGCTCGCATTTACCTTTTCTTGTTTTGACTTGAGATGTTTTCTTTAACACCGTGTCTGTTTATTTTTCTACTTTCAGTAATCATGAATACTGTCGAGAATGTCTCCGGTATTCGTGATTGGGTAGAAAAACTGTTATCTGTTGCTCCTTCTGAAGAAAGATCTTGGAAGTACCTCGCTGGGAGGTACGGTTGGCAAGTAAAGACCCACGGTAAGTTAAGCTTTTGTTCTTGCTTCTTTCCTTACTCGAGTCTTTTTTCCTTCTATCGTTTAACTTTTTTCCCTTTTTAATAGGATTCTCTGCTCGTGGGGTATCTTCTTCCTCTATCCCGAAGATGTCCTTGGCTCAAGCCTAGGAAATTATCGTTAGTTCATCTTCCTCGAAGACGAAGATTAGTGAATCTCGTTCCATGGAGGAAGAGGAAGAGGGTGCTTTAGTGCACAGGCCACGGAGAAGGGGAATGGTTTTAGATGAAGATCTTGCTGCCTCAACCTTGCCTTTCGTGTCTGCGCTTGAGCCCCCTGTCTTTGATGATGTTCCACATTCCCCTATTCACGGTGGTATTGATCTCGCTCCTGATGACGTCCCTTTGTCTGCTGTCTTTCCTGCTTCTTTGAGAGAAGAAGTTTCTTCTATTCCTTTGGCTATCTCAAATTTTTCTCCTGGTTTGCCTGTAACTTCTTCAACTCTTCAACTTTCCGTGCCTGCTCCTTTGCCCATGGCTTCTCCAGCTCCTCAACCTTCCGTGCCTGTTGTTGTTCCATCTCTGCCTGCTTCCATGCCTCCGTTAGGGAAGTAGGGTCTTCCAGTAGAGAGGTGCGGAAGATGGTAATAGAGGTTCCAGCTGAGGGAAACCTTTTCAAAAAGACGGGTGAGGCTGAAGTGTGGCTCAAGCCTTTAATAGGCCCCACTAAGAAAGCAAAGCTAGCTAGCCATGGTGCTCTTACATGGGCAAATGAGGTCGTGCATACTTCTTTGAAGGTATGGTGTAAGTTATCCTCTTTCACTCTTGTATATGAAATTTACCATATCTAACTGGTTTACTTCTTATAGATTAACCTCATAGGCATAGAGCTTATGAAGAGGATTTCAAACACAGACCAAGAGACAAGAGAGTTGCATGCAGAAGTTGATAATTGGAAAGCACAGTATGACAACTTAAGGATCGACATGGACGCTTTAGAAGAAGAGAGGAGTACCTTGAAGCGGCAGATGAGACTTATGGAATCAGAGCTAGCAGTGGAATGGGCTTCTTGCAGTCAAGCTGACAAAGACAAGAGTGTTCTGGAGTCTTCATTTGCGT
This sequence comes from Nicotiana paniculata, assembly GCA_005239505.1. NCBI lineage: Eukaryota > Viridiplantae > Streptophyta > Magnoliopsida > Solanales > Solanaceae > Nicotiana > Nicotiana paniculata. The sequence continues at coordinate 19,791 of ML362491.1, forward strand.
AGCAGCTGTCCCGTGCCTCAGAGGAGATTAGAGACTTAAAGAACTTGTTGGGGCATAAGGAAGAATACTCAGGCGAGCTCGTGCAATCACTCACTCGCACTCAAGAAGATCTTCGAAGCGCTTTAGACAAGCTCAAGCTTTAGAGGAGTCGATTGTTCCATCAAGGGCCGCTCATGAAGCTGCGGAGACGGAGAAGGACGGGCTGAGAGCTGAACTTCAAGTGTAGGCACAAGATTATGAAGATTTGTAAGAGGTGGCTGCTGTCGATGTGAGCTGAGCGTATATGAATTCTCGCCTTGACACATTGATGGAGATTATTCAAGAGGGTTTTGACCTTAGTGCTGAAATAGCCAAATCTAAGGAAGCCATGGAGAAGGCTCAACAGGGTTCACTTAATGGTGAGATTCCATCCGCTCATGCCCCTTCATCCTCAGTTGCTCCCGTTCCTTCCGCCTCTGAAGTCAAAACCTCTCTTTGAAAAGATCTAGTTGGTTTACCTTTTTTTTCTTTTTATTTGTATCAATTTGTGGTTACCCCCAGTCCCATTGGGGGTAAATTTGGATTTCCTTTAAGTCCCCAAATGAAAAGTTAGGGGCACCACAATGTAAATACAAAAATCTTATACGGCTAAGTATAAGTTAATACTTAGTTTTAGCCATTTTTAATATATAAATATCAGTTCGACTTTTGTTGAGTTTTTGTTTCACTCTTTAAGTCTTTTGCATGCTTTATTTTTTGAGGTTTTAGTTTCACCTTCGAGTTTTGCATGTGTAATGCTTTAGACTACTCGTACCTTTTTTTATAATAGGTACGGTGTCATATTAAATGTGTGCCTTTTTGTAATAGGCATAGTTTATGAAAGAGGGCCCTTTATAATCGACATGAAGAAGACGTCTCAACTTCATGATAATGCAATAGAGTGATAGGAATTTTACACATGTTTAAGAATGTTTTCAAGGAAAGTTTTTTGTTTGAACTTCCATGACATTTTACATGTGTTTGGTTATCGTCTAAAACTCACGCTTGCAACTGTTTTTGTTTAACAGATTTAGTATACTCTTGTATTTCGTAACTGTTTTTCATAGGTAATAGTTTTTCGATATTAATACAAGGAAATAACTATTTTTCACTAGTAACAGTTTTTATAAAGATTGGGGTTTTAACCCGTAACTGCTTAATAACAATTTTCTAATAAGTACGAGGGAAATGTTTTCTTATTCGTAATTTTTTTTATTTGATAACAGTCTTTTTGAATGAGTATAAAGATGTACATTTCTTTCTCGTGACTGACATTTTGCCTTTCAACCTGAATATGTTCGAAGGTTTTTGCTTTTTGCATTAGGCTTTGTATTTGGATGGCTCTTTTGATTTCTTTCGATTCTGCTCGTGTCACTTGTCTTCATTGGGTAGATGGGTCTTTAGGCTCGAGCTTTTCATTTTCTGATAGTCTTCTTTGCTTCTTCTTAGCCTTCCATACTGTATAGTCCCCCAAGTATTTGAGCTTTGAAGAATGAAATCTCGAGCACTTGATTATTCCTT